>WTSP01019569.1:0-34796 GCA_025331215.1 Actenoides lindsayi | reverse complement strand
CACTGATCCGACTTGCACCTTTCTAAAAAAATCAATAAAAAAGTGTCCAAATTAATATGAAAGTGCTTAACTAGGGGAGTATTTCCCTTTTATTATTATTCCCCCCCCCCCCCCCCGATATTTCAAGTGACAATATTGTTTTGTTTTGTGACATAAAATGATCCCAGGGAAATAGCACATGATAAACAGTAACAGATTTAAAAGGGAATTAAGGGGAAGGAGAGGTCTGGTAATTCCATACTTTCCTTTTTGCCTGCCTGCCTATTTGCCAACCCAGATCCAGTCAGAGATGGAAAATAATTAAAATATTATAAAAAAAAAGCAGCCTATAAAGAACAGCATCCAGTCAATCGGCAATAAATGAATCAATCACAAACTGCTTTGTAATCACCAGGTTTCAAATTCTGGTGTTTGAAATATTTCTGTCCTGACTGCTGTGTTCATAACAGGTCCATGGGCAGTGGGTAGAGGTAGCCCCAGTAAGACAGCCTTTAAAATCAATAGAGTTCACTGGGTAGCAATCGTAACTGTATTTGCCTAGGTCTCTTTCATCTCTTCAGAGCTGAGGATCCTGCTATCTTCACTGTAACGTCTGCTTGCTGAGCCTTGCAACAAGACACTCAGGAATTGCAGCACCAGTTGGATGCAGCCTGGGAAACCCCATCGTTATGGTAAAGCTCCAGAACCAGCTGTTCCCTAGGTTGTTGCATACCATAAGATGCAGCAAAACCCACCCCCCAGTTTTCAGTTAACTGTGTAGATGAGTACAAAGTAAGGCAGGGCAGAATTCAGTTTCTGCAGTAGTAGTGTAAGTTCCCAAACTACATGCCAAGTTTCAGCTGCAGCTTCCTCCTCAATGACCTGCCAGTCTTAGAAATAAAAAAGAGGGGAAAAAATCCCATCCACCAAAAAATCCCCAGTGCCTTAGGGGTTGGGTGAGACTGGCTGATGTGATTGATCTTACCTCCTCAGGGAAGCTTCTCTTTACTTAATAAAAGCGTAGTCGCTTGCCTGATATACTGGTATCTAGTAATGGTCTTGAACAGGTCCATCAGCAGATGAGGGCAGTTGTGAAACACTCTGCACTGAGTTGCAGAAGCTGTTTAGTTTTCAAAAGCTTCACTGCAGGTCGGCTTAGAGCTGGCTGGGATACAGCTTCTGTCGTTGGCATTGGCCAGCAGCAAGTCTAATCCACCTTGTATTCATACAATAAGGCAGACTCCTTGAGAGACTATATGTCTTTATAATCCATTTAGATTTGTGCACACGGAAACAATCACTCTTTGGATAATGCATTACATAATAAAATTAACTATAGTAAAGTAGTATAAAAATGCTAAGAAAATATACAGCAACGATGCAATTGTAACTATTGTTTATGAAGGTAAAATAGCCTTTTCCTGTTGTATCACCTGAGTATTGATTTTGAGTGTGGTATATTGTGAAAAGACCACTGTGTGTGCTTGCATATGAATAATTCTGTGAAACAAAAGTTTTATTTTACACAAGAGATATTTTAGCTAAGTGACACTAAAGATAGAATGCTCTTGTATACTCAGAGTAACTGTCTGCTTCCTTACTAAAGAACATTTATAAATTGAGGCCAACTACATATCTGAAGTGGATTTAACTCTTTGTATTTTCTTATGGCTCAACTGGTAACTATTTTTATAGGACTTCAGCAAGATAATGATCACTCTCTGAAGACTGATAATTTTAAAATTTATAAACTTAGAGCCATAACATGTGTGTATCTATCAAATAATTTAGCTATGAGCTAAGAAACCACTGCTCGATAGTTATATATTTGCTCATCATAAAAAGATTTTTGAAGAGTAAATTGTTAGTTGAGCAAAGTAAGGCAGTGCTCTATAATAGCTGTTTTATACTTAATTCAAATAAGAAATAGATGAGTAAGGGGAAAAAATTCAAAGGACTTGCATATTTTTAACTTCTTCTTCAATCACAAATTTAGTTCGACAATTGTGATTACTGAAAATACTGGAAATCTTAGTGTTCGTTTGCAGCGGCTGTTAGTGGATCAGCACGTAATTATACGAGGAGATATTTTCCTAATTGGCTCTACGTGAGTGCCGGCAGCAAACCTCATCTGAATAACAAAAACATTTCCAAAAAGTCATTTCTTAGTTTCTTGCACAGGACTCTTGCACAAGAGACTGGGGTGTTGGTTTGGTTACAGGGTTGCAAAGCTTGTTCTCGCTACTTGATTACAAGGGCAGTCAGAAATGGCCATGGCTGAGTCTTGCCTATGAAAGGCTAAGAACAGGCAGGACCTGCCTGAAGGTACTAAACAAGGCAGTGTGTTGTGTCCCTGTTCTTTGTGTCCACCCCTGCCTCATTCCATGGGAAGAAGAGATGAAGTAAAACTGAATGACTGTGCAGGGTTTTTATTTGGTGTTTCCACATAGAAAACTATGGTTTTGAGACAGTGCAACATTATCAACAGCACTTAAAATCCTCACTCTGCCAATGATGGCTTGTGTAACCTTAACCTAATTCCCTAAACCTTCCTTTGGAATTACTTTGGGGGTGATTTTGACCACTTTATAACTCTCTGCTAGTTAGTTTGTTTGATTTGTTTGGTTTTTTTTATTTGAGCACGCTGAGCTTCAACAGTTTGCTTGGACTTGAGCTCAAACTTCAGAAGCTCAAACTTGAGCTCAAACTGACAGAAGTCCTGAAATTCACCACAAGAGAAAGTAGAAACTTAACTGGTCTCCAGAATTACTGTAAAGATGAAAAATATTTGTCATCTCTTTGCCTCAGTTCTTCTACTGGTACAATAGGATGCATCCGTTTCGGAGAGAACGCTGGAGGCAAAGATGTAAATGAAGTATGAATGATTGCTGTCTGTAGGATGATGCAAACATTATTTGGAGTTCAATTTGTAAAAAAAATCTAATTTAAAAATACAAAACCAATTATTTACTGTTTATTTGCAATATAGTTAGAGAGTTTTAAGTCTTTTGCACAATAACATTGAGTAATAGGGAAAAAAAGCAAGTCTTTTTAAAAATTATGTAATTGTGCAAGGACAGGCAGATGAAAATTGTTTTCCTTTTAGGAGTGTAAATTGCTGCTTCTCTTCTTCCCTTCAGTTTTCTGGGATCCGTACACTAGATGGATTAACTTACATTTTCAGTTTGTTGCATAAAACACAAAGGAATTAACAGATTGAGCATTTACTTGATGGGCCTGAACTTTTCATCCAGCATGTAATCTGCTTTTTTAAAGCTACATATTTCACTTTCTCCACAGTAGAATGACTTTGGCAAGGTTCCAAATTCCAAAGCTTCCCAAGAGCTAGCAAGCTTTCCTATTTCAGTTTTGCCATATATCAATTTCCTAGCAGAGGAATGCAACTGTATACGCATCATCCCCAAGAGCAGCTTCAGTTTCAGAGCAGGTTGATCCAGCCTCTGAATCGAGTTGCTAATGTTAGGCCCCTTCCAGGAAATAGTTACAGAAATTCTGTGGTAAATATTTTCATTCATAAAGTTGCACGGATGTGTGTGTGTCTGGCAGCGGGACCTGACCGAGCAGTTGGTGTCCGTTTTGTTGAAGTTACTGGATGTTTCGTAAGACCAAATGTGTTTTGTTCTTACCTGATATATTGGGTAGTGATTTTCAGCCTCAGACTTCTAGAGCTGAACTCCAGAGGAAAAAAAAAAAAGTGGTCTGATTTCCCAAAGTTGTTAAGAGATAAAAATCCTGCTGAACTACTTGGGCGTGCTCTATTTTTGTGCCTGAAAAGCAACCTTTTCTGTAGATCCCTCTTGCCCTTAGCTTGCACGTGATTGTGTAGGGACAAACTTTTCCTCCTTCCACAACGCACTCAAGCTTACATTGAGATACTACCTAAGTGTTGAGTGTGGTTTCTCTATAGTTACGTAAGTATTCATACGAATCTTCCAACTAGAGATTGAGTGTGAATTTAGATACTTAATTCTAGACTGAGGATTTTTCTGTCCTTTTACAGATGGCTTACTCAAGGCTTTTTGCAGTGGTTCTGAACAAATAGCTCCAGGAATTAATAATCGTCATCCTCGTGTTTTTCACTTGAAAGTACTGACAGCAGTTTGGTTTACTACTGTATGTTAGGGAGAAATTCTTACAAATACTGCATTAAAACAAGTCTGATTCTATTGTAGACGAGTAGAGAAAACCAGCTAGCTTTTCACGCATGATGAGATAACAGATAGACCTCAGTTAGAACAATTGTAGAATACATTATTGCAGAGAAAAAGGGACTTGAGTATTTAAGGATATTTGACTTACTGTGTACGTATTGACATCTTTTTCTGCCTTTTTATTGTTGCTCAGTTATTCAGGTTAATTTTGTATGTATGTCTACACATCTTTTACACGTACTCTTCTGAAGATTATTTCCCTTTGCATTTCCATGTTATTCATACTGATTTACACAGATCATTCAGAAAGTATGGATAGGATTTAGCAATAATATCTACTTGAAAGGGATAATTTATTGTCTATAGCATATCTGTATGTAAGAGAAACATTACGCATTTGCCTTTGCCATCAAATTAGTTCAAGGAATTTGTAGGGCTCGGGGTACAAGACTGGTCTTTGTTTATAACTGTGCAGTACTGAAACACCAGTGCTGGTACACATAGCACAGGAGAGATGCTTCTGGTGGGTACAATCAGATTGAAACTCCAATTCTTTTGGTGTCAAAGCGTGTGTTTCCCATCGATCCACCTTCGTGTCGTTCCAGTAGTCGAACAGTGGAGAAGTCTGCATCTTGCCTCCCTGCATCACGGATGTGAGTAAATGGGGGGGATTCAGTCTCTGGTTGTTAGCTAGGTGATTAGAGAGTGAGAAATGGAAATTAAATATCCAATGAATTCAGGTGCCTTCAAAATACAGGTGAATTAAGAGCTGATTTGCCTCCTGCTTGAAAAGATGTGGATCTTTCTGTCTTAATGCTCCCTAGGCCGTGACTATATTAATTTCCTATTTCTGATTCCTAAAAAGAACTTCTGTCAGTGATGTCAAGAACAGCTGAAACTTTCACAGTACAACCCCTACTCCAATAAAGAACCAATCCCCCAAAAAGCAGGGTACTCCTAGACAGGGAATTAATGAGATTTGAGATATCTTACAGTTCTTGTCTGTCTTACTTCACTGTTTCCCCAGTCCCAATTTTACTCTGATCTCGCTGGGTAGCTGAACCCACAGGGATTTCACTTTGTGATGAATTATTGCAGCTTGGAACTGGGACTCTGCAGTGGCTTAACTCCAGCCATCAACTAAACACTACACAGACACTCAGCCCAGTGGGATTGGGAGAACTGACAGAAAAAGAAAAAAAAAAAAGAACAACTGGTGGGTTGAGATAGAACAGTTTAATAATTGCAGTAAAATAAATGTAATTACAACAGTCATAATAGTACTATTTGTAATGAAAAGGAAGATAACAAGAAGAGAACTAAAACCCAAGAAGAGACAAGTGATACACCCTGAGTTGCTAATCACCTTGTGACCGATGCCCCGGCAGCAATCACCCCTCCTTACCAAGTTCCCCTCAGTTTCTGTACTGGGCAGGATATTGTATGGTACGGAATATCCCTTTGGCTAGTTGAGCCAAAATCTGAATCCAAACACAGCACTGCATCAGTACTAGAAGAAAATTAACTCTCCCAGCCCAAACCAGGACAAACTCCCACCCTTCTTTATGGATAATGGGGATGGATTCTCTTCATTCTTCATGGTGGGAAAGATTCCTTAGCAAAGTATAATGGTGTCCCTAACTCCATCTCTCCAGAGCCCCAGAGGCTCCCTTTCCCTGCACACTGACAGCAAATCTATTCCAGTACTTTGGGGAGAATAGGAATTAACATTAGCCCAGGGAAAGGGATTATCTAACATTCTTTCACTCCTATTCCTTCTGCATTTCTGGTACTGTGATGCTTTTCTTAACTCTCTGAGAAACTGAGACAGTAGGGAGTGGAGATGATAGAGACAAAGAGGCTGATCAGAGGCTGGCACTGAGCAGGGTTTAAGGCAGGTTTCTGAGATGTTATGATAGTATTGGTGCTGCCTGTAGTTGTATTATGGAAAATCCTTCCATTTTCCCCATATACTACCTTTAGAACATCCTAACACTTTTTTTTTCACAGCAGTGAGGTTAAGGGAGACCATGTGCATCAATACCCAGTTGCTTGCTATGGTTTTGGATGATGTGTTGTGGCAGGGCCTAAGCTGGCTTGCTGATTTTTAGAAAATGGCAAAATTACCTGCTTTATTTCCTGTTAGTATGTTCTCTGCCTTTCTTTACCACTGTGTCTGGGGGTAGCATGGGATTTCTGTATAAGTTACTTCCTTTATTGTCAGCCTAGATGACAAGCCCTGGGACTACTCAGCCATTGAAGAGGGGTGTAGCAGCAATACAGAAACCTGAGCTGCACAAATGGTCAAGTTTTGAGAACCTGCAATCCAAACTTACACTATCAGTTTTAAAATCTTTAGCTGTTTTTCTTACACGTGACTCCATCATGCAGTAATCATACAGATTTTGAAATATAGAGAGGCCAGACTCAGTTTCTCTCATCAGAGCTGCAGCAGCTTTGCTTCACATGCTGTAAGCAGCTAGGTCATGGGAAGCACTCTTGCCAGTGCTGTTGAAGCTCCACGGCCATTGGCATATGGTGGCTCCCCAAGAACAGCATTACGTGTATTACAGGGCTGCCTTTTGGTCTGGCAGAGGGATGCAGCAGACCAGAGGCGAGCTGAGCTGACAGGCCTTTAGAAGCAGTTTTACAGTATCTCAGGGAATTTTGCCGGCTCGTTAGTCCTGCAGTCTCCTTGCTGCTTACAGATCACTGTGTGGTTACAGTGGCTCAGTTTTGTACATGCTAACGCTGCTTTGATGCCCAGCTCTGGATTACAGGTGATGGTCTGAAAACTGCACTGAATAATACTGCTCTGCCTTTCTGAAGGATATAGAATGTGCTCGTGCTGAACGTGACCTTGCTTCTTCCCAGTGACAGGCACAACTCTTCACTTGCTTTTGTGGGACGCGTTTGTGGCATGTTGGTAGAGTTGCTGGTTGTAGCATGGGAGACCGAGCCGGAGGCAGTTGTGTGCCTTTGTACCACCAAACTCTTATGAATAGTCTCATAGACTCCAAGGGTTTTCATAGGGGATAAAGGGATACTAACTTAGGTCTTGTGACATCCTGCTGTGGGTTAACTCCAGGAGGCAGCTGAGTCCCACTCGCTCACTCTGCCTGAGCAAGATGGGGATTGTGGGTTGAGAGCAAGGTGGTTTAATACGTAAAGCTAAGCTGTGTTTGCGAGTAAAGTGAAGTAAGGAATTGATTCCCTGCTTCCCAGCAGCAGGCAGATGTTTAGCCATTTCCTCTTCATGTTGCTTGGAAAGACAAATGCCATAATGTTGCGTGTGTCCTGTCCCCCCCAGAGTTCCTCCTTCTTCCCCCAGTTGCTCTGGGTGAGCATGACATCATATAGTCTGGAATATCCCCATGGTCCATTGGGATCAGCTGTTCCAGCCGTGTCCCCTCCTGACTTCTTGTGCAGCCTCCCCCCTCACTGGTGGGGCAGGCCTGGGGCAAAACTGTTGTGCTGTTCAGCAGAAGTTACAACCCTCCCATGTTATCGACATTATTTGGGCCACCATTGAAAACACAGCACTGCACAAAGAAAATTAACTCCATCCCAGCCCAATCCAGTACACGTCACTCTATCTGTTGTTTCATTCCCTATGAAGAAATAACTCCAGTCAAGTGAATGTTTTAGCAGTGCTTTATTCTGCAATGAAGTAAGACTTCACAGACTTAGAATACAAGCCTTTACTTTCTTTTCCAGTGCTATTAGTAAAATAGCATAATACAATACCAAGATACCTAGGGGCAGCAGGTTTCCTATATTCTGGTTTAAAGAAGAGCTCTGAGGCTTCTTTTATTTTCCTGTCAGAGTAGCTTTTTTACATGAAGAAATAAAAATAAACAAACAAAAAATTAGAGAAACTTTAAATACACCCATGAGGAGCCTGTGTTTCAGATAAGTAATTTTTAGGTGTAATTTTTTTGCATGCCCCACTTGTGTTAGCAACTCTATGCAAGTTTCAAGCCCTGTATGGAATTGGTAGCACTTTGCTGTCTGAAGTGCCAGATCTGTAGGTTGCTAGATGCAGCTGAGTGCTATTAATTGTTCTAGAATTGGGCACAGCAAAATTGTGCTTATTAAGTTAGAGACTAAGAGAAAAAAAAGCAAGCATTGATTGTGCCAGCTGTTATTGTGTGTCAGAAGAGCAATCTATGTAGAAGTGATTTTTCCATAACATGATGATAACAGAGAGAAAACATGGATAAACTTATTTACCTTTCTGTTTGACTCTCTCTCTTTGAAAAAATTAAATGAGTGTAGAGGTTGAAGGTTCTGAATCAAATTTCTAAGAAGCTATGACTGCTACTCAGTGACATTTTTTCTCCTACTGAGAATAATGTTATGCATCTTTCTTTTTTTGAAGACAAAAGTGGAAGGGTACAACAACTCCTTATTATTTTCTGCAAGTTACTATGCATTTATTATGATTGTGACACTGAAGTCTGTACTCTTTTTTGACACAAGAAGGGGAAAAGTGTAAGTAAAATGTTGCTTTAGAAAAAAAACCAACCAGAATTCTGACAGCATTGCACAATTAACTCTTATATTAAGCATTTATGGCAGCTACAATTTCACAGTGTGGTTTTGGAGGCAGTAATAAGTGAGGGGAGAACCAAAACCAGAATGAGTCCAACTGACAATTTACAGACAGAACAAAAGGCTGAAAGTCTATGGCTTATATACAGCTCCTTATGTATTATATATTAGCCCCTTAAACTAGAACTACACTCAATATCACCCCTTAAAGAGGCTTTGTGCAGTTAATTATTAGTAAACTAAGTCCTTCCATCATTCTGAAGGGTGAAGAACGTTAAATTCTATAGTGCTTGCCAAATGATGGCCAAAATCTGACGTAATTTACATTCTGGAGTCAATGGTGTTCAGGAGGTTGTGAATCAAGCAGAGCCTGGCCCTCTTAATAATTAAAGCAGAAGAAAAATAGAGCTCATTCAGAATGTCACTGTGAATCTGCAAAGCCTTATGGTATAGAACTATACACCTCCAGGAACACAGTGCTTTGTAGCAGTATGGCAGAGAGGACAGGAAAACTCACTCCACTTCAGGGGCTTTCTTGAATCAAAATGATTTTCATGGATGTTCTGCAGTTTTGCTGTGAGCCTTGGGAAATGCCTTTGATGCACTTGATTAGGGAACAAGATCTCAACCTTGTAGACTCAGTAAGATCTTCAGATGTTTAAATACAGATAATTAGTCTTGGTTCTCTTTCTTTTTTTTTCCTAAAAAGATATTGTTGGGTTTTTTCTTTCTTTTACTATTCATTGATTATAAGAGTTGTGTAATTGGCAGTGCAATACCCTGTTCCTAATTTAGACAGTATCAATGACCATGTCTTAATTTTAATTTCAATTCTAATATGATGTGTATTTTAAATCAGATTTTAAAAGGGACTAGGAAATTCCTTCACATCTATCTATGTTGATGGAAGTGAAGTGCAGAGATTCCTCATCTATCTCCAAGCACGCTGACCTCTGCAGTATCATGGTGAGATACCAGCTCAGGAGCACCCAGGCCAAGTTGGGATGTAGCTGTGTCCTCACATAACCTGTAAAAAGTACGAGCTTCTGCAGGAGTCCACATTCATTACATCTTCTCAGACATGAGCTTTTCAGCAGGATAAATTGGATGTGAAGAAGGCTCTATTCAGTTCCAGTGGCATAGTTTACAGGTATGTGCAGGACTGGGGAGGAGATTGGTGCGAGTAGTTACCCTGGACATAGCCAACAAGATGGATGTCATTATTTAGAGGTTCTGAAAATAGTCTGATGAGCCCTGGGATTCACTGTGTGGTTATCCATCATGAAAGTGCTTTGGCTCACAGACTTATTTTAATCCATGGTTCTTTGCTGTTCTAAAAGATGTTCTGCCAAATGTTCACATGAATTCAGCAGTGTAGGTGGGTAAATACAGAATCATTAATGTTGGGAAATGTGTGTGGCTGAGCCATTTTTTTGCTATCATCATGGGTGAAAGCTTGATTTTCAGCCTTGTTGAGCATAGCTTTCCTCTGCTTACTCATCTCTCAAGAGGCACTGATCCAAGGTAAATTTTGGACAAAGCGTATTCTGCCATATCCAGTAGTTTGAATTGTCTCTCTGTTGACAGACTTGTTACTGACCGGTTCAAATTAGCTAACTATGGAGGTGCTCATTTTCCTTATCTGTAACTAGATTCCCTTTCTCAAAGAGGTGCTGAAAAGCCCATTCACTCGCTCCTTTCACAGACTACAAACCAGCTGAGAAATATAAAGAGTGTAGGAGTCTCTGATTGCTGATTTTGGGTATGTGCCCATCTTGTGTATGGAAGGAAGAGGATCGCGGCGAGGTTCAGAAGCCTGGCGTGCTGGTGTCTGAGGGACTTGTTCATGAACTCAATTCAAAGTGGTTTTGTAGACGATGTCCAGCACACTCATTCTATGTCAGAGCATTGTCCAGGGAATGTAATGGGAGTTTGCTGTTCGTATTTGTTAATGTATCAGGATGTGCTGTGGTGTCAAATTCACAGATCAGAGCCTTACCTTTCATCATTCTACTCTGGCACAGGTTAAAATAAAACAACACACCTCTCTTCCCCCCAAAAAACCATCAAAACCTGCTGGTTGTGTTCCGCTCTGTTGTGCCAGCTGAAAATGGCTTTCTGTCTCACTCCACTGCTTTCTTGGAGGTGGGGATTGATCTGTGAATCTCTTGCATGATATGTTTGAAATATTTATCTGAGGTTGAAGTGTCAGGTGGTGTCCATCTCACTCATTGCTAGGCAGCAGAGAGAGGCCAGGCTGTCAGGAGGTTATAATTTTCATAAGCCATGGCTGTGTTGATATTTATGGACAGCAGGTTCGATGCTTAGGTAAATTTTGCAATGGGAAGAGCTTCTTGCAGGGTATTTGATTTAAATGCTCAAAATGGTAAACTGAAGGTAACAGTAAATTATATGAAAGCAGTGTTGGCATTATCATTATCTGTCGTATTCATGGTCTTTCTTATTTCTCTTTTCACCTTTAATCTTAGATTATTTTAATTTTTTTTCCCCTTTTTTTCTTACTTATTTTCTTTAGCCCTACATTATTCTTCTGTAAATATGTCAGTGACTGGCTTGCAACACAGTGTAATTGGTACCTGGTAAATGACCTGTGTTTCATTTCTTGATCTGAATGCTCCTGATCTACCTGAGCTGAGTGAAACATGCCTTCAGGGTGCTGCAAAGCTTGCCATGATCAAACACTTGAGGATTTCTCTATGGTGCAACCAGGCACCAATAAACACTTGTTTTACCTCCTACAAATCGTGAGTTCAGTTTTGCTGCAGATTATTAGTAAGAAAAAAACCATCAGATGATGCCAGATATGTCATTTTCCCTGTTGTGTACTCTGTCCTGTGCTGACACTATGCCATGAGACGATGCTACTGTCTGTTCTGTGGGAATACAGCGTTACATGCAGCCAAGACTGAAAGGTTTCATTATATTTTGGATGCCAGGAGCATGACAGAC
This sequence comes from Actenoides lindsayi, assembly GCA_025331215.1. Classification (NCBI taxonomy): domain Eukaryota; kingdom Metazoa; phylum Chordata; class Aves; order Coraciiformes; family Alcedinidae; genus Actenoides; species Actenoides lindsayi. The sequence continues at coordinate 23,121 of WTSP01019569.1, read as the reverse complement.
ATTTTTACATTATACAGACTACCTAAAATTGTAGTTCTTAAATGTTTTCATTGTCTGAAAGGCACATCTTGTAACTGTGGGATAGGAATGTTATCTTTAGGTCAAATTACTGTGTACTGAAGCATGACCCAATTTTCGGTTTAATGTGAATCCTATTTTTGATCGTGCAAAAACATACAAGAAATATCCGTTGAATGTGAGGTGTTTATTTCAGTTTTATTAAAGAGATGCTGATTGCAAGTTACGGGATGCTGTAAAATTGAAACTGTCTTATTTAAAAGTATTCTTCCTTCTGAAATGGCATAAAGGTTGATTTTGTAGCTGTGTAGATATTGTGTGGGGTTATTTAGATAGTGGTTCTTCATCTGCAGATATTTTCTGTTCTTTCTCTTAAAAAAGTCCTAACACTTTTACATTTTGACAGTTAATCTTTAATTCTTCACCATACCAATTAACTGCAAACTATTAGAGAAACAATAAGCCATGAATCATCAGCTGCAAGTAGGCAGAGAGTTTAATAGTCAGGAGATTGAGCATTTCTTAATCTTATATACACTCAACATCAAAGTGAATAAATCCAAGGTTAAAAAGAAAGGTTATTGCTTTCCCCACTGGTTTTGAAAACAACTTACTTTGAAACCAACTATATTCGTCTGCTAATACAACAGAACAAAAGGAAGGACCTGATTCTGCAATCCCTGATTTGTACAAGAAGCTCTTATTTCTGTATCAATCGCATGAAACGGAATATATTATTAATAGATGTTCTTCACAGTATACAAATAACATTCACGAGAACTAACAAGCTGCTTCTGTAAACTTCTAGTTCTGTGGAGAGTCCTCCTGAAAATGAATACTCCCTTTTCAAGGGTATTATGCATGGCAGTACAGCTATTCAATTAAGAGCCTTTGAAACCTTTAAAAGCTTGTTCTCTGCCTAACTGTGAGCATATAAATAGTCTCTGGCTTTCACAGAGTTACTAATCTATCAGAAGTTAAGCTGGAGTTTGCGGGTATTGCTGGATCAGGGCCAGACTCTCCTGCATCTTGCAGAACAGAGTTCCTAGATGGAAAGGCTGAAGGCATTTCTGCGGTCACAACTGTGTGGGAATTGAAATCGTTTTGAAACTGATTGGTTAGCGCAGCGCTTCCTAAATATATTTTACAACTACAGAAGCTTACAGTAGTTGTATTCAGAATGAAACCGGATGCCACACGCTAGATAGCCTTGGATGCTCTGCATTTGGTAGAAAGCTAGCTGTCTTCAGAGCAAGCCGCTGGGTTTCAGACAGGCCGGATGCAATTGGAAGAGTTTCACAGACGCGCTGTCTGCGAGTCAGGATTTCTGTACAGGGCTGTAGAGCATTTCACTCTAATGGGGCTCCTGCACTGGAGCTGCCTTTCAGATCAGTGGGTAAACTCTGCCTGGGTGGAACTTTTTTGGAAATTCTAAGTGAAGCAGGCTCAGATTTGGATTTCTGAACAGGCTCATCACATCGGTAAGCAGAGGTAGGCTGGGATATTCGGGAGAAGATTTCTCTCTTGGAAAATACTTACTCATCACAAGTGACAGTCTGAAGGTTGAAGGAGTAAATGAAAAAGACTGTTTCAAACCGAGATTTGGAAATGTTTTCAATTGCTAGAAGATACTGCACAAATGGTTCGAAGAAGCCTCGCATCTGTCAAAATGACCCATTTGGGTGGTCTTTGAACATTTGATGGGAAGTGGCTCAGTTCAGAGTTATTTCTTTTTTCATAATCCACACTTAATTTGCCAAATTAGCAATTTTTACAGATGCCTGTGCAAACGCTGACAAATTATTCGGTCCAACATTGAAACCGGAGGAAGATTGAATTTAACAGTTGGTATATCCAGGGTATATCATTAAGTACCATCCATCTGGGTACTTTCCAAAGAAATGGTGAGACTTCTAATTTTATACGGGTTAGGTATTTTTATTTTTGATAATAACTGTTTCAGACAACTCTAGTGTTAATGCACCCAGGGCCAGTGCTTTTTCCTTACCATTATCTTTCCTTTCTGAGCCATTTTTAGAATAATTGTAGGAAATTCTGGTAGTGTTTCCTTGCTCAGGTATTAAAAAAAAAAAAAAATAAAAATCCCCCAAATCCCCCAGGAATCAATAACATTCTGCTATCATTCTTCTTCCAATGCAGTTTCTTGCCAATAAAATTTCCTGTATACCATTAAAGCTTCTAGTGTGTTTAAATAAATAGGAGAATTAATCAAATTCTACTCTGTATCATTAGGAGTAATGAATAGCTAAAAATCCTACTCTCTTGTAAATATAGAATTACTTAATTCAGATTTCCGTATCAACAGTGCTGATATAGGGAAAACAAGTAAAAGGTGTTGAGGGGCCTGTTAAGAATCATTATGTGATCTAGTTCCACAGAGATAAAAGCTAATGCTGAGATATAATTCCATCTGCATTAAGTTTCTAATTTGCTATCACATTAGTTGTGTTACTACTACACGTCATCACGTTACTACTCCCAGGCGGTATCATTACATTATTGTCATGTGAATTAGAACCTACTTCTCTCAGTGGGGATTTTGGATCTTTGGACTCCCTCTGTGGGTTCTTAAAAAACACAAATAGGCTTTGGTTGCACAGGTAACTTTGGAGTATTTTGATTATTTTCTGTGCAACCATAATGTTTAGAAATCACCTATGCAGTTTGTAAAAGTAAAGCTGAGATGGAAAACCAGTGCAGTATCCCACCCTATTGCTCTTGCCATACTGCTTCCCAACCCATTGCTCTAGCCATACTGGTAAAGGGGACATCTCTTACTGTCTGGGAGATGCTGCTGAGAGAGAAGAGATGAGCACCCATTGTAGTGAATGCTGTTAGTATTTCCTAACCTTTGTTACAGGCTAACACTTCGAATGGCAAAAGTAAAGAAGTATTTGTATATGTATATAGTATATGTATCAAGTAAAGAAAGTGTTGATGTGCATACCTGTGAGTTTACAGAGAAGATTTAGAGTTTAACCATATTCTCGGCTGTAAGAACACGATGGCAAAGTCTGCCCTTCACCTTACACAGCTGCAGACTCCAAAATATATTTCAAACCGCTTTGTACTCATATGTCAAAGCCTGAAACCACAATGAAACACTTGAATTTCAGCCTGCAGGGAACACTGCCATGTCATCTTGGGTCCTGCAGCAATTTCCAGTGATGCCTCGTTAGCATGGAACTGTTTACAAGTAGTGATTCACTGTGTGGGGTGGGAAGTGTGCTGTGAACACAGCAGTATGGTAGCAGCTAGAATACACTGACATAGGAATAGCCATACTGGTATTTCCTGCCAGGGCTCAAGCTCAGTCGTTCAGTGCATACAGCTGTAAAGACAGGACTGTTAGAGTTTCGCTTGGTCTAGAAAGGCTGCTTTTAGGGCAGGAGTCCAGAGTTATCTGAATATTTGATGTAGATCTTGCTGCACCTTTTCCTTTTAAAGCAGCTGTCCCCCAAAAGGACCTTGGACCTCGGAGGCAAGGTTCTGCTAGAACATCCACTAGATTACATTGCGTGCAGCTTGGTTTGGTGACAAAGGATCGTACCTCGCAGGGGTTGTTTTTTCCTCCATGCTTCCAGTCTAGCAACTCATTGGCTACAAGTTCATTACATTTGTCCAGGTTCTTTGGAAAAGTCCCGTTGTCCTTATTACTTCTGAGGCTTAGTTTTGTTCCTTGTCTTATTTAGCGATTTCCTCCTGTCTGCTTGAACTATATAGATTCAACCAGTCTCACTTGCCCCAGCGTAGAGATGGTCACCCACCCATCCCCATCCCCAGTCTCAGCTGCACGCAGCAGAAGACCCATCCAATCCCCTCTTCTGTTCATTGGGTTACACCTATTCCAGGAGCAGCAGCCAGAAAAGTGTAGCATGGTACTGCACATTACCACCCATTCATTCACACTTTATGGGAGGTTAAGATATGAAGCACAGCAGATTAGAAATAAGCAATAAACTCATGCCATCTATCAAGGAGCAGAGCATTATAAGTGTTGCTAATTGAGAATAAATCATAACGTTTATGTCCTGTCCGTGTCAAAGGACTAATCTACTAAGAGGGTAATGGTACTTTTATAACTGTTTGCTTTTCTGAGTCAAATACAAAGCACACATCATGAATCTGAGTGTTGATGACCATTCCTTTGGGGAAAAAAATATGACCATATAAACTCAAGTCTTTACCATGGCTCCTGAGGGTAAAGCCAGCATCCTTTACAAGGATATGCTCTCATCAGCACCAAAACTCAGTATTTATTTCTACAGCTGAATCATGCAGTCCAGCAGAAGTTCAGTAGCTTCCGTGTTACTTTGCTCACAGCACATAGCAGCTATGAATCTTGTTGCAGGTCGTCAGTGATGTAAATCAATGAAGATCTCTTGAGTTTAGCAGAAGGTCTACATTCCCACCAGTGCAGCTGTGTTTTGAAACTGGATGTGTAGTAGCGGACTCCCAGACTTACAGGGGCAATAGAGTTTGCAATAGGAAAAACTGAACCCAAAATATATCTCCTATTAAGTTTTAATCCTCTGCTGGTTCTTCTTTTTACAAGTGGTTCACTCAGTCTCCTAATCACAGTGTATTATGTTGCTGCTTCACAATCACACTCCAAATGCAAATCTCTCCATCGGTTCCTTAGTGACAGCAAGCCCTGTCAGCAGCAGGCACTTGGAATATGCCAGTAAGATTTGATCTGCTTTGAAACGGTTGCAAGGGACACTGTTTTGGGAGATTACAATCAGGGCATTCCATCAGAGGGTTGCTAAAATAGCAGTGCTTTGTTTCCATCAGCCTATATGCAGTGAGCTAAAAACTGATTACTGTCTTTGTATCTTTATGTTTGAGGACTAGGTAGAGCGTTTTGTTCGGTGAACAATGATTGTCTTCTCAAGGCATATGCAGCTTTGTTAATATTAATGAAGATTGCATGCATGCATCGAAAAAGGGCTTACGACCTATATAATCACTATTTATCTAGGCAAATTTAGCCTCATCACTGTCTATTTACGAAAAATAAGCTTTGTACAGCTGATGTATAACCTCAGCCTGGTTCGTGTTGTTAGCAGTTACCAGTGGGTTGCTCTCTGAGACTGTCTAACCCCCTTCTCTTCGGTTCAGAGAAAGAAGCCAACAGTGCCCTTTGCAAAAAGGATGTCCCTTTTGCAGTTGTCCATCTGTCATTCGGAGAATCTGTGGACAAAGGTGGAAGTTGAGAGAATAACACAGAAGTTCAACAGGTCGTATTATCATTTCCTAGTGATCTAGTTCTACATTTTGAGTGTAGTGTAAAATGCCCTGCATGGAGTTGCAGTGGAGATCAGAAGCAAGCAGATGCTATTCACATTTTCCATGCCAAAAGTGCTTCTAATAAGCCCCTTCCTTTCACTCAGGATGAACTGTTGGCTCAACAAGCTGAGTTTTTATTTAATAATTTAGAAATTATATTTGTAAAGAAAAGATGAGAAAGGTGAATCTGCCTTATAAGTACTGAAAAGCGTTCATTGACTTCACAAGTTCTGAATATGTCTTCACATGTAATTTTGACATGTGTATACACACAAAAGCTTTTTTCTAAGTTCTTTACACCATTTTAATCTTCAAAAAATGTCTACACTTAAAAAGCTGTTGTGTTTTTTTATAAGAAGAAGAAATTGAATATCAGCCAGGATTTGGAGATACCTGTAGTAGAAAAGAAGGTGATAGAACTTTCAGAAATGTGAACAGATGGACATATCTGTAACCCCTGGCCCACACCGTGTAAGCCATCCCGTCAAGATAGAGAATTATCTCAAGTAGCAAAGAGTATAATATTTGGAACTTGCAGTGAATAATTAGCTGAATCTCAGCTCCCATTGCAATACCCTTGGAAAAAGGACATTCTTGGGTGTATTAGCAGAGGAAGACTAAGTGGGAGAGGGATAATATGTTAAGTGTCATATTTTCTGACTGAATAATTTCTTTGTTATTCCATGCCTCAGCTGCCAATATAGAAGGGGTATAATATCTTGAAACTAACCTGTCTTGCTTCTTGAAGTCCTGGAGTTTCTGGGAGTACAGCTCTGGGATTCTACCCATTCTTAATAAATCCTTTTTAATCAGGTGGTAAAGCTAGTGTACTCCCTAAGCACGAGAGGCTGAAAACAGAATTTCTCCTTCAAATTTAAAGGAAGACCTCTGGTCATCTGCTATTATTCCGTTCTTGAAATAAACATTTTATTCCTCACTTCTATAATTCTTTGTCATACTGTGAATAGTCTTACAGAATTGCATGGTCTCTTGGATGAGTTGCTTTGCCTCTGGGTCAGTCAACTTCAAGACTTCCAGATTTCCGTATCGTCGGCTAATTTATACCGCTCCTGACTGTCCCAACCTGAGGCCATTCTTTCAGGGACAGAGGCTTTCCCAGCAGCTCATCTAGCATAATTTTAAAAGCCTTCTAGCATTTTGGAGAACTCTGCTCCTTACGGGCCATTTGATCGAACCCCAGTTATCTTTGAAGTCCAGCTACTTGTTTTAGCTGCCTTTCAGAGAGAGACATTGCTCATTTTGCTCTATTGTAGCTTTTCAAGGTGGTTACCTAATGTGGTTTTTTTTTCCATGTTTCTTCCCAGGCTTTTTCATTCCATTATTTCTTTAAGTTCAATCTGTGACATTGGGATTTTGTAATTAGATCCAGGTTTTTGGTGAATCTATTTACATTTCCTTTCATTTGACAAAAATTGCTAATTCCGTAGAATGATTAAAAGTTAAACATCTCAGAAATAATTGATACAGACAAGTCTACATATGTAAGAGCTAACAGGGAATATGTGAAAATAAGTACTATATGCTTTACATGATCAACAACAAAGTAGAAGCTCCAAAGGTCTAGAATTTTTTCAAAAATCAGAGGCGAGTAGATACTGCTTTGACTTACAGGCTTTGATCCAATTAATTTAACTAGAAGGAGGTCACATTTCAAAACAAACTAGGTGGATTCATTGTGGACAAGCACTGCGTGCTGTGCCTGAATCTACAGAATCGCTTTCCAAGTCTGAAAATAGATTCAGCCATGCGGGTAAGCTGGGAACCGTTATTCATCACTATTAGTACTGGTTGTTTTTTTAGTAGTGCACAAAGAGGGAGCTGAGGCTCTTTGTGTATGAAGGAGAACGCATTCTGCTCTGGATTATTTGCAGTCTAACGTACGGTATATCTTGAGAAAGGAGTGCCAGAAAAACGAAATAAATATCTGACCTTTTCTGACTGCCTTGCTTCTTAAAACTTCTTTGCCTGTTCTCTGGCAGGTCCTGAGCTTCCGAAAAGATCTTCCCCCCACACAAAGGGCATCTGCTGCTAGTCACTGCACACAAAATCTTGCATGGTCCCTGTTTCTTCTGTCCTTTATTTCACTTTGAGTATTTATATTGCATCCTCTTGTCATCCCACTGTTTTGGAGACTGGAACTGTGACCCTTTCTTTTCCAGACCTGGTGAGTCTTCACAGTTCTGTCTGGGCTTTGTGTTTATCTCTTTCTCTTATAATACATAAAGGGGACTCTGCCCGTATCAGAGATTCCACTGTGTAGTACAGAGACATGGCAGTGGTTCACTAAATGAGTTTGAGACCCATGACACTTCTAGCACATTATTTGAGGATTTCCTTGAAAATGAGAAAGTTTAGAAGTCCAGCCTGGACTACTAAAGTGCCAGAAAGGCGCAATCCTGCTATTAAAGCAGATGCATTAAATTTTTGTCATTTAGGAGGGATGTGTGGCTGTGTGGCTGTTTAATGAGCCTACCCAAAGCTCCTCTCTCTTAATCCGATACAAGGCCTCAACAGAGGATCCATTCCTTAGATGTGTTATTGAAATTTACTGCATAGTATTACCTTCTTCTTTGTGCGTTTGTGGGGGAGTTTACCCTTCCCCCTGTTCTGAGCTCCAGCTGTAAAACACGCTGCAGTTCTTTACAAGACAGCACAAGTTCATTCTGAAATCAGTGCTCGACAGGAAGTGCCTTTCTCGCCCCCTCCCCGTGATTAGAGATCTCGCTGCTTTTGACAGTCTGCTGGACTGTGGCATCTAATGGTGATCTAAAGAGTTATAGAATTCACTGTGCAAGTGATGATATCAAACCAGGATCCTTACATCTTGACAAAGTCTTTAAAATCTGTAGTTTCTCAGTGCTATAACAAATAGGAGTAAGTGGAACATATTTTTGCGATCAACATGGGTTACCTAATTGGGTAAGGAACTAACAGAGGATTCAGCATGTGAAGTATTCACAGCATTACATTTGCATACTCTTTAGAGAGACTAAGTGAAGCGCAAAGCACTGAAGAGCAGACCTCGCTCTTAGCTCTGAGAAGGAAAGCAGTCCGTTTGCACATACTAGTTTTACTCTGAAAGTTCTTCCAAGGTGGAAACTGTGGAACAGCTGATTTGAATGGAGTAAGCTAAACTTCACAAGCCAGGTACTGCTCTTCAGTGCCACAAGCTCTGGGAGGCATGGTGAAGAGGAGTCTACCCCACCTTTTGGAGGAGGGTATTTCCTAGTGATAGAAGCCTTCTTGCCTTGGGCGTTCATTTTACAGTTGTGAAAAGAGGATTCTGTCTCTGCTGGATCACTCCAGTCACAGCACAGAAAATCTTGTGTTCTCCTTTAATGGTTCAAACTTGGTTATGGATTTCTTTTTAGATTATTCCCAGTAGTCACAGATATTGTCCTATTGATATATTTATCCCATCATATTTATTGCAGTGGTGTAGACTATGACACTCAACTCTTGGCTACACTTTCCTGGAGTACTTTTTTCTTGACTAAATGTTAAAAGAAATTGATCAAGGATGATTTTTAATTATAAAAGTGCTTAGAAAAGATTTTTTTTCACCTGTATAATTAGAAGACATTTCTAAAGAAAATTTTCCAGTCAATTAGTCCCTAATGAAGCTCAATTTGTTTTACAAATTAACCTTTTCTTAAAATAACAGGATGATTTAATGCGAGAGTTATTCTGCTTATTTCAGTCTGTACTACAGGTCCTGTCTTCCACAAATATATGTCCCTCCTAAGTCAATAGGAGATAGGCTTTAAGTTAATAGCTTTTTGTTCCCTAAAGCTTAACTTAAGGTTATATGTTGACTATGTAGCACTGGAATACTAAGGCTGTTCCCGGAACTTTGGTTTCAGCTCTGGCTTCGTTCTTGCTCCAGACTTTGTTGCACTGTGCTCCTGAAAGGAATGCCTTGACTCTCCATGAAATTAAGGCTGCCATATAAAAACTGGTTGCAGTTTTTTCACGCTCGTCATGATTTTGCTCCCTGGTTTTTGTAGTTGGCCCTGCTGCATTAGCTACTGGCAGAGCCTATTCTCACCTGTATTTACACAGCTCTGCTTGTGACTGTCTGATTCTGTCCTTGTTCTGCTGTAAAACAGCTAGAGTTTCCTTCGAGTCCATAGAGTTAGACAAGCGTAAGAGAAGTGTGCATCATAGAAAGATAGGACTCTGCTTGTGTGTTGGTTATACAGGCTTCAGTGACAGACCTCGCAGCCTTCTCTGCTGTGTGCTGCAGTTGTAGAGGGGTCTGTTCTGGGGAGTTTGGGGTCTCTGCTGCCTGAGCGCTCTGCCTCCTCACAGATGCTTCTTGGTTCTTTGACTGACTTCTCAGTACAGCTGTCTGTTCTAATGACGCGGGGACGGGAAATGTTGATTGGTTTAAATAGCTTTTTTTTATTGTATGACTTTTAATTTGAAAATAACTATAGTTCATCTTTTAGGGTACTGTATAAAAATGATTATTTAGTGTTGAACAGTGTTCAATAGTACATCATATTACTCATCGAGTGAATGAAGTACAACCATTGAAGTCTGCATGTGTTTACAGCTATACATTTTTATCACATTTAGATCAATGTGTATGACTTTTGACTAAGAAGATTGAAAATCATCAACAGAAAAACCAGCTACTGAAATATTTGCCATTCTCGGCCAAGTTTCCTCACTGAGAAGGGGATTTGCAGAGACAGTAAGGACCGTTAAGGATCTGGTTTCTGTTGAAAATGCAGTGATGTTGAGTTCGTTACCACTCACTTCCTTGTGCCTAGGAGAAATTTCTGTTTAATACTGTTGCTGCAGGCTGCCCGTGAATATTGGCAGCCTTAACAGCTTGGAGGCCAGATTCCTTTCTTGAAGGTGAATGCATCATCCTCTTTCTATCTCCCACTGTGGTTTTCTGTTGATGTGGGAGGATGGGGAAGGATGGTGATGTGCTGACCGTGCTCTGCTAGGGTGGCGGTGTGGTTCACTTCAGTGGCTTTCAGTGCTGGAATACAGTTGGGAACTGAGTCTGTAAGGATACCCTGAGCATAAACTGATTTTATTCTGTATTGGAGAAAATCAGCCGTGTATAAAAAGGTCGTAGGCCTCTGACTGGTTTGCACATCTCTCCTTTCCTTAGGAAAGGCAGAATCGTTTGACTGTAGTCAGACAAATAGGTCTTTCCTAAAGGGGTATTACGCTATCTGCTATGAGGAGACGTGATGGTTGTAGGCAACTTGAATTCAGTTGGAGTTGAGCTACCTGCAGGGAAAACGCTGACTGAGCTGGGTATTGAAACACCTCAGGAAGCTCAGGTAAGAAAGCCAGTCTGTGTATTACTCCGAGGAGAAAACCACAGCTAACATTTCTGCTTTAAATTATCCCTTTCGGTAGCCAGTGATAATTTTGAAATGGCTTAGAACAGGAGCTGGCCTTTTATTCATTTACTTTTTGATTTGTACTGGTAAGCCAGATTTAAGCATAGCTATGAGCAAGTTCTGTTGAAATGAGAAGTCTGCGGCCGGCTGGTAGTTAAGTGCACTTATTTACATTTAGAGAGTGCTGGACTGAATTTGTGATAGGAGCGTTTGCTTCTCTTCATCCTGTGTGCTACAGGCAGTAGTTGATATTACTAAAGGAAGAAGCAAAATGCAGGTAACAAGACTCTTGTTCAAGGGCTGGTTAAGATGGAAAATGACGGAAGAATTGCAAAGCTGACTGATGGCGATTTAAAATATTTACCTGGTGAATACAGTACTGCCTCTCAGAGATACACACGGCATCAACCCTGGTTTTCTCACCGTATTCGTTCAGGGGGAGGTTTTCTCTGGCACATACTTTATATAATGTAAATACATTTATTTATAAATAAGCACATGTTTATTTAGTGAAACATTCGCGCGACGTGCCTGTCTCTCTTAGTATGCAGAGTTGAGCGCTTCTTGGCTTTTTTCCCCAGCACTTTCACATTAGGAAAACTGCTGTGTTTTTCTGCCTGTATGCTGTTCTGTTCTCAACTGTGTTGAGATGCTGTGCTCAGCAGAGTACAGATTGCCTTTGAATACAACCTGACACAGCGTGGTCTTTACAGGCTCGAGCGGTTAGGCATTAGCGTCATACCAAGTTGAAGATGGTGGCAACACATCAATGGCAGTAGTTGCGAGTATATGCAATATATCTGTTTAATGATCGTATCTTTCCTGTCGGATCTTTTCCAGTACCTTTTTAAAAGTTACATCATTCACAGTCAAGGAGGAGAAGAGAGGAACAAATATAGTGCATCTCCCTGTTAAAGGACTCAAGCTTTTCCAGCTTGCAGATTCTATTATAAACTCCAGGTCTCTCAGTACTGAGCACATTTTATTTAGGAGTAAGTGCACTTTTCAGATTTTCTGCTCAGGGCCAAATAGGCTCTTCTGCTCAAGAACTGCAGTACGAGTGGTACTCCCTCGTTTCCGCCCTTTCGGACTGAAGTGACTTTGTGTGCCGCGTGCTGGGCTGCGGCAGTTGGGTGGCTGCACCCTTTGATATCCTGCTGTGAGTTTTCAAAACGTGATTTTAATGTGGCAGTCAAGAATAAAAGAGCATAAAATATTGTAATTTGTCTTACCAAAACATGCAGCTAAATGGAAGAGAAATATATGTCATTAATTAGGTATAGTTGATTTAGCTGACAGTGGTAGAAATTTGAGAATACCTTTATTATGGTCTAATTCTTCTATGTTCATTCTTCAATGCAAGTACTGTACTCGGAACTAATTTTCATCTTTTACACATTTCATAATACTATTAGTCTGATTAATTAATGCATAATACATCCTGGAGACTAATTTGTTTACTCCTAGCGGGCTCATTAGGACTTGCTATATGAATGTGAGATTAGATTTTAAAGAGCCACCTCCTAAAGATTGAATCATATGTCTGCTTTGCAGTACACTGGCAAATGAAAAGCTGGTAATCTACAGCCCTCGTTGATATGCAGGGGCACGTGAAAAGTTTACTGAAGCTAGACGCAGAGTTGTACGCTTCTTACGACTAAAAAATGTATTTCCTTATGATAGGTATAGCTTTATATATTTCAAACCAAAATACTGATTTATTAGGACAGTTTGCCACTGCTGTCAAACTGAATGGAGCGGTACGTGCGTATTTATTTTTCATTCAGATGCATGCTGTATTGTCATAGAGTTTCACCTTCCTATTTTACTTTTTAATGATATTTTCTAACCAGAATGAATGGATAACTGCACTGAAGCTAAACGTTCACAAATACAGTCAAATTTGTGAGAGTTCCCTTGAGTGCTGAGAGTTCATCTAGGTTTTTTTTTTTTTCCCCACTGCTGTATAATAATGTCACACAGTTACAAGTTCTTTGCCAAACTGAGCTAAGAATTAATTAAATTTTTAAAGTCCTGTGGTTTTTTTTTGTACTAGCCATAATTCTGAATGTTTTGTAATCCTGGTGCAAGTAGTGTTAGAGAATTGAGTCTCATTAAAGGAGGAACCAGAGTGGTGGCTCCTCTAGAAGTATACATATGCAATTATATGTAAGTTCCTGTACCTATATACGCATGTATTGATACTATATATATATCAATATATATACATATCAGGGCCTTACTCATTAGTACTCTCCTAGTTCTGAACCAGTGATCAAAGTTGAGTTTTCTTCTTTATGTTTGCTGTTATCCTTTTCAAACAGAAGAGGTAGCAGGTCCCTGCATTTCCAAGGGCTTTCTCTTGGGTCGCTATTCTCTGCAGACAGGTGATTTACAGATGTTCTTATGTTAATTATGGTCAGTAAAAACTAGTTCTGATCTACAGCTTGCTGTACATATCTTTTGTTTTCAAAACTTGGATTGGAAAACTTCCCTAAAGAGGCAGTGTAATGAGATTTCCTGCTTTCTGTCAGCTGTACCTTCCTTACTGTGAAAATACTCTTCACAGTATTGGGAACCTCATGTTTGAGCTCTGCATTGATCAGAAAAATGTGAATCCGCAGAATGAAGAGAATGAAGTAACTGAGTTTTTTCTTTCATCCTACTTTACAAGGAATTCAAATTAAATAGCAGTAACTTAGAAGGCTTTCAGTTGTGAATTAACTGTCTTTATTCTTCCTTCAGGAGTAATATTTGCATTTGTTTTTATGCTACTGTGAAATCACAGATGGCCTTAACGTTTTTAGCTGGTGTCTCATTCTTTCTTTTAATCTTGTTTCTTCTTGTCAGACAACCTTTTGTCTCACTGAACTGAGGCAATCTACAAATCAGTCTTCAGGCTGAAATCTCAGCCCTGAGGAAGGATTTAGGAGGTTTGTTATTTATTTGAGTTTCGATTTTGAGTGCTAGCCTTTTGTTGGTTGTGAAAGTTGCCATGAATTTGTGCCTTTAGTTTATTTCGTGGATGCTTACAGAAACATCTACTGTTTCTGACCAATAAAGGAAGTCCATTTTCTGAGTCATCCTGGTGAGATCAGCATATTGCTCCATACATACTTGGTTTATGTTTTACTGAAGATGTTAAGCTTGGACTTGAAAGTTCTTTGCCTCGCTATTATGTAGCATTATGTTTTGACAGGCCCATTTACAAAACAGTATCTCCATCTAGTTGTATCTCCATATTAGTTGTTTCATCTTGTATTAATTGAATACACTGAGTAAAATCTTTGGCACCGGTACTTTGTGATTGTACTTGCAATAGAACAGGTCTTGGAAAAAAAAATGAAGAGTTTCTTGTATCGTGGAAAATGGAATTGCCTGCTAATAGCTCTCAGCAGACGTTGTATGTGCAGTCTCCTGCCTTCCCAGGGTGACAGCACAAATGCTTTTGTCTTGCAGATTTTCTCTTTCTCAGATTTGGAATAGAGAAGGGTTGGCAAACTAACTCTGTCTCTCCAATTTACCTCCATCCTTCTCAGTCACTTTATGTGCTAGGTGGCATTCTCCAGAAGGTATTGTGGAATAGCCAATAAGCAAGCAGTTCTGAATGAGATTGGCATCATATGTGTAACATGTAAATATGGTCTCATCAATACTATTTTATTCCAATGATTATGCTTAAAGTCAATTATTTTACTATTTAACAAAAGTAATTATGTATTTTACTTAAAAACCCCATTTTTAAAATGTATTTGCTTTTTATGAACCCTGCATTACCTATTTCCAGTCATGTAGAAATTCATGACTGAAAATCAGCTAGACAATAACCAATGTTTTTTTTATGTCACTACGCTCAAATGAATGGCCAGTTTGTAAAAGAGAAATAATTCTTGATTGTCCTGTGTTTGTTCCTCTGTGATCTGTTTTCGTTTTGCATCATTCTAGAGGCATTCCCAGAGGTGCTTGCACTGGAAATAGTACTCTTGTGTCAAGGGAATGTAAGAAATAGGCTGATGGCCTAATTACTCAGTGTGGTTCAAAATCTTGTGTTCACAAAATACCCTTGTTTCTCACTGCCTCCGAACTCCGGCTCCAGTGACAGAGAAATAAAACCACACCTCTTCTCGGAGGTTTGAATTTCTACTTTGTAACTTCTGTACTATGCAAATGATCTTGATTTATGTTAAGAATGAAGTCTGGGTTCAAGTTTATGTACCTCTGATATATTGGCAGCTACCCAGCAAATACATCTAGAGGCGTGCTCGCTCTTTCATATGTCAGAGTTGCTGTTGTGGAGTGAAACACATTTCTCAGATGCTTGTCCTTGACAACACTGTCGCAAACACTTAAGAGTTAAATCTTGATCCCTGGAATGCAGTAGAGGTTTGTTTTTTACTTCAGTGGGAAGGAAATGTGCCCCTGAAAGCAGTTAGTGAAGTGCCCAGGACGAGCTAATTTGTTTTGCTAACACAGCTCAGCTATGTTAGAAAACACTTTTCAGAAAGAATTAAACTTGCCTCCGGTGTGGACAGGACTAATGAAACTTCCTTCAGAGCCCATCAGCACCATTCGTAGATAATCAGGCAGAGGGACCGCTGCCTAGTGACAGGAGTCACTGTCCAATCCTAGCGAAAACCAGTAGCATCAACGGTGCAAGTGGGTAAGCAAAATGGACAAGTTAAAAAGTCTTGTGAGCTCTTTTGCAGCAGCCAGTCTTTCGTGTGATTCAAAACAGGGTAGGCAAGGCTTCCTTTGGAGTCTTCAGCATTTGTCCTTATCTGTAACTCATGGGGCCGAGTGAAGTCCTTTACCTCAGCAATATTGCTGCCTGTAAGTTGAAGTAATAAGTCTCTGGGAATATGTCTTGTGTGACCGTGTTAAAGAAGTGAATGTCTGGTATTAGACACTTGTTTCCAAACAGCCTGAAACTACCTAGAGGATAAGCAAAGCATATCACTGTCCTTCAGCACTGTTGATTAAAGCTTAGATTCTTTCAGCTGGTTAGACCAATTTGTCTTGCCATTGATATTCCTGCGGCAGAGACCAGAGCTCGTGCAGAAAATAACTCCTGCAGCATCATATAGAAGTTTACATGGTCAATACTTGGTAGTCTGTGCTGGACTCCCCATAAACCATCAGGGCAGAAAGGGAAATTCAGCCTTCTGCCTTCATTTTTACCAGTTTGCAGTCTTTTATTAAATTACATTGTAAGTAATTTAATTACATTGTGTGTAATTATTGAGCAAGGAATGTTCTTGTTAAGTGGCTTTGGGAAATAGATATTTATGTGTCACCTGCAAACACGTTTTAGCAAGCTGCAGGTTTCTGCGGAGATCCAGGTCTTTATTGCTTGCCTATGAGTGGAATATTGAGCACCAGCTAGAGTGAATACTGTGTAGAGGCAGTAGATGTGTAGTCACTTAGGAACCTACAATACTTAAAATAAGCATAATCTGTAGGGTCCTGGGAGTAGACGTGAGAACTGAAGGATCCATAAGCAAGTAAGTATACCATGACATAAAACTTTCTGGCAGTTCCTAACCCATTCTATTGCTTAAAGCAGTATTGTTGCTACATATCATTTTGTGTTCCTTCGATTTTCCTCAAAGACACATAGTAAGAATAATAACTAATCATCTGGTTTTTATTCTTAATTCTAATCAATGTGCAAACACGCACCAGAAATTTCTTACCTTATTCCACCGTAACAGCTAACAAAAAAGGCATGAAATGTACAGAAAGGCTGGCATAGCAGGTTTAATTATTTTTTTTATTCTTATTAGCATTGCTTGATGGAAAAGAAAATTTACTCCCCACCTAATTAATTGGAAGGTTATCCAGTAGTATTTCCAGACTGGGAAGTTACATCTATCCTTTCAGAAGAAGAATGCAATGGGATGAGAAACCAATGGAATAATTTTTAAAGAAGCATATTTAACACATCTCGTGTTTGGGTTTGATATTATGGCAATGCACGTGTGTTACACTGGCAGAATTGAAAATACATCTGTCTTTCATGGGGTGCAGAGGCATGCACTAGAGAAAAGGGAGTGTGCATTGTAAGACACACAGTAGGGACATGTGATTAAGGGCACTGGTGTATGTTCTTGGAAATCCAGAACCCGTTTAGGAAACCATAGCTGATAATCAGCTAAAATTTCCTTTAGTCTCAAGATTACCTGTGCAACTGATGAAAGCACGTGTTTACAAAGGAATAATGGTTATTTTGGTCCTTTTAACACAGAGTACAGTCACCTATAATGAGCATGTACACAGTAAACAGGTAATTTCATAAGCTTCCATAAGCATAATGCGGGATGAATTCAAGGATAGTTAGCATTACCTCCATCTGATTTCAGGTATGTTGCACTAGGTTAAAAGGACTTGGTATTTTCTGTAGAAAGATGTCTTAGGCCACAGTTTCATCACTGCTACTGGAAAAAAAAAAATATCTGTCCTCTTGCCTGTTTTCCAAGCTGACCTTTCATTTCAATCTTTTGCTCTCTGCCACCGTGCATCTGTCCAGCTGTGTCATGAAAGGATAAGGGAGTTAATCTAGATAAAAAATAATCTAGCGTCAACTAATTTCAGCAAGCTTTCTTTTATTCGTTTATCTTTTTTAATGATAGCAAGACCTTAAAAAGGCATTGTCAACTGCAAGACTGTTCTGCTGAGTGTAGACAGAAATGCTGCGGAAAGCGAAGCAGATTCCTCGCTGTATTCTAGGCCACGTGTATGACACTGTATTACAAAACCTATCATTTAAATCATTTCTCCTACCAGAGTTTTTTAAACTTTTGACAAACCAGCACCGCAAACTGCTCCCAGTGATGTTCCATCATCCAGGCTGTTTCCCCTGGCTGCGGGGCGACGGTGCGCTGGGGCAGGCCTCTCGGCGGCATGGGCACGTGTAGGCCGCGTGCGGCCGCCATGCTGCCCGCCCTCTGCGCTTCGCGGCACCGCTGCCCTGCTGCAGCCTTTGCCCAAGAGCTGGCCATCTCCTCAGGTGTTCTAGAGATGCAGTCCGAGTTTAATTCATATCGTATTTTCAACTCTATCAACTGCCTTCTAGTAATTTCACCCAGAAAACAAGGCGACGTGATGAAACTCTAACCGTTATTGTAGCCACAGGGGTGAGTTTCTAGTTGAAAGCAGCACTGCAAGAAGATTCATTAAATTCAGGTATGTTTTGAACAAACTTCCTGATAATGTCAGTGCCTAGTACGGATCAGACCTGCTGCCGTGCAGATTGCTGCTCGCACCCTCCATTTGTCCAGTCCTTTCAAAGCCCTGGGTTTTTTCCGGGTGGAAAGCAGCGAGTGCCGTGGTTCGTCTCATCAGTATTGCAGAAATGTTGAATACCATTGCTGAGCTCAGGCGGAACTGAGTGGACGTTTGAATAGTTCCCTTCCCCAAAACTGCAGGATCTGTAACAGGCAAACTGCTCTGGCAGCGAAGGAAAAATTTCTGCCTGATGTTACGTAAATCATTGGAGTCAGGTATCACCTTGACTGACTAAAGCCACAGCAAACATGACCATTTACAGCAATAAAGACAGGACTTTTCCTCTAATCTTGCAATCCGTGCACTAAATTAAGATGAATGTTAAATGGTGTAGCTAATGAGAAAGATGACATATACGTTTCTTTTAGTTTTGAAAGAACAGTCAGTTGAATCTGCTTTATTGCTTGATTTCTGTCCTTTAATGTGTACTGTAAATGAAAAACTTCTTTTAAAAATAACAATCTACTGAAATCCTTTTTTTCTTCCCATACTTAACACTTTCACCTCCTTCCCAGACCACCTTCTGTTTGTCATTGTGTGCATTGCACAAGGACAGCTTCAGACAAGCAGTATTCCCAGCTTTAAACAAGAATCTGCTTTAAAATTCTCTTTGAGGAAAAAAACATACGTAGAACATCATCCTTCATAATCACATTAGTAAGAGACTAAAGCAATTTCTTATCGCCTTCACAAATGAGGATTTCGTTAGCATGCTTTTTACTTCTTCCAAAGTTTGTGTTAATGAATACACCAATCTCAGTTAGTAAGAGAAAATGGTAGAAATGCTGTCAGAAGAATTTAATTACACTCAGCAGTAAGTATGATTGCTGAAAAAAACCCAACAAATATCCCAGATAAATACGAGATGTTGAGGTCACAATGTGATTCTGTTGGGAATGCTTTTCCTACTGATTTTTTGCATTTAAAAAATGTGAGGGTAGGCTCTAATTTTGCTTATTGACTGGAGAAATAATGCATTCCTGAAATGACTTCCAATTTCCTTTACTATGGTGTTTATTGTTTGAGGGGGGGTGGGGTTATCAGGAATAGGAGGAGAGTGAACAGAAAAAAAATAATTCTCTTTTTTCCTGATTACTGATAGAAGAGCAATCCCCGAATCTTCAGTAAAAGTGTAAAACTGGAAACATTTATTCATTTTCTCAAGTTCGTGGTTTATATAACATTGTTTCAGGTTTTTTTTTTCATGACAAAATACAAGGCTTATTCTTACTTAAGAAAAGAGAGAAAACATACTCATTTCAAAGGGAGTAAAACGGACTATTTTTTTTTCAAGGGGTTTTGGTTGTTCAAGAAAACTCCCACCCGTTCGCTTGTGCTTCCTGTGTGTGCCAGAAATGCCCGAGTAGGATATTTGCACTTAGATAAGGTTTTCAGAAATAACTAATAGTTTTGTTTTCTTCATTCTTCAGATGCTGAAAATTAAGTACAAAAATATCTTGATCTCCCCAAATGCATACTTTTAGGTATTTTTTCCCTCTTCTACCTCCAATATGAAAGTTTCTCAGAAAACCACCTGTCGGTTTGCATAGACAGAGCTACTTCCTTGTGCTAAGTAAGAGGATTTATCAGCTGATAGATTTGCTCTTTGGTGCCATTCTCCAAAACTATAGCTTTTTTTCACATTTCTCTGGATAAAAGTTGGCCAGACTAGATTGTAACACAATAGAGATGGTTTTCAGCTGCAATGCTAACAGTCAAAGATGTGAAAGTGGACTATGTGCTGGACTTTCCCAGGCTTCACACAAATGTGTTTTGGGTTAAGCCCTTTTCCTAATAATTCTGGCTTCTGGAGTGCATGTTGCTTTATGACTGTCAGAAAGTACTTCCTCCCAAATCCCCAGTACTCCTACCTGCATTGTGGCTTGTGGAGCTGTATGGGAAGAGCATCCTGTTACTCTCTAAATATTGTGGTAATGCTGAGTTTCCCCCAGTACTATTCGGAAGTGTTTTGGTACCCAGTTCTTGAGGATTGCTGATTATGTCAGAACGGCATGTCTCCTTTTCTGTTGGTTTTGCTTCTCTGAGAAATCATTCTTACTACAGACCAAGATAATTGTATTTATTTAGAAAATGTAAAGCTAAATTGTTGAAAAAGCTGTTGGCTAGGATTTGCAAGACATGCAGTTAAACTACATTTATCCACAGAGGCCTTTCTCTGCCTTTATTGAGTTTGGAACCTGCAGACAAACACTTAACTCTTGTGATCAGACTCTGCCACGGTACCTACGTACCATACATCCCTTAGCCGTGTTGAGAGGAGAAGATTACACGTTAGCCAAGCTATGCTGACCTTTACATCATCGTCATTTCTTAATGGCTTTGTCCCGCTTCACTTTGCTGATAAATCTTTTCTCCTTTGTCCCATTTTTTAAATTCTTCAAAGATTTTCTGAATCTTTATCTCAGTCAAAAGTATATGTTGCTTTTTCTGCCGTTTGCCTCCTTCTGGGGGTTCTAATACCCCATGAGCCTGTCCAGTTGCAGTATTGCATATCTAGCCAGATGTGAAACAGGATCAGAGATTAATTGCTGATGGGCTAATGGCTTTGCAGTGGCTTAGCCAGCTGTGCAGCAAAGTGCCCTCTACACAGGGCTGGGTAGTGCTGAACTGTGTCAAGTCCTTGTGCATTTCATTTATGCCAATTATTTTTTTCTCCTGGTTTACACATTAACATCTGGAATTAATAGTGAATTCGGAACGGCTCATATTCATGCTGTGTAGATGAAGAGATATCTAAGCAGTGCGTTACGCCAGAAGGATTGCTGGGAGGAACATTAGTCTGGTAAGACCTTGTCTGGACGCTACAGCTGGTAACAACACTTAGTTTTTTGAAAATGGAAAATAGAAATTAAAAGGAAATGCTCTCATACTATGTGTATTTTTCCTGGAGCTTACCTCAGAAAACTATAGGAAGTCAAAATACAGGCACCACCAAAAATACCCAAAAAATTAATTAGAAATCGGGTATTACACCAGCATTCTCTTAAACAGAACTGTACCTTTCCAAAATGGGAGCTTTGCTGAAAATCCAAGGTGAAGGACAGACTGAAGCATGCAGCCTGCTGATCCAATGCTTCAGTGAGAACAGATGGTATTCTGAAACAGTCCATTTGTGATCTTTCCATAATAAAGATTAAAGTTGCAGATTCCCCAGCAGAGGTGCTTTTGGCAGCCTGCCAATTGACGAGCGAGTTCTTGGCCCTCCTCTTCCAGCATTTGACTCCTTTTTGTTTTTTTCAACTTACCTGAATCGTATCATGTTTCCAACAATAACTCTTTCTATTAAAAGGGAGATAAAGAAAATGTTTAATATTGCCATTGTTTTCCTGTTATAATAATCTATTAACTACAGTAGACTATAGTTTTATTCTTGCAGACCATAATCTTACAGTCCTGGTTTGAGTCCTACACACGCTGAAGCTGTACTCCCTTTCCAAGGTGTGTGAGGTTGATAATTACACAGTGAATGCAGGGCATTCTCTCATTGCATTTGTCCTTGGGAGCTAAGAAGTGTGGGGGTGTTACAACAAGGCAGCAGCTGTAACTGACATTCTAATCACAGTTGGAAGTCTGATAGAAATTTTTTATTTATTTTTTTTTTATTTTAGTAAGTTGTCTGCAGACTGTTATTTCACTGGTTATAGTGGGGCTCGTAGCATGATGGGTTGTACAGCAGCAGACAGCCATCTGATAACCTGGGATAGCAACACTGGAAAAATAAGCTGCTTATAAATGCTAGGTATACAGGTATTACATCACACTTTTCAGCTTAATGTGATCTGAATTTTGATACATCTCCTGTGAAATTGGTAACTACATTTTCAGAGGTCCGTTATTTCCTGTTCTTTTTTCATATGGCATGTCAGCTTTAGAACATTCTCTGTGTATCATCTTACTGGTATTGCATTTGAAATATATATGTATATGTAAGCCAAGAACAAGTCAGTAAAGCAATGCTCAAACTCCGAATGCACACACCAGTGTATTACAGTAGTGCTTGAACTAATTGCTGTTCCGGCCAGGATTCACTCGCAGTTCTTCAGAAGGCCTTCAGTTCTTACTGTATTTCAGTCAAAGGAGGTGAGCATTAAAATGGAAACAAATGCTTCCTTTCACCCTTCCTCAGTCACTTGCTGTTCGGTAACCACTCAGATGAGTGAGCTTTGTTTGGATTCTGTAGTTCATATAACCCTTGCTGGAATGATGCCAGTTTGGAAGCTAGGAGATGGAGAATACCAATACATACATCAAGGATGCAGTTAAGGTTACCTACTGTCTGTGTGGGATGTACCTAATACTGTTTCTTTCTCTCTCTCCATAAATACTGAGTTTCCTATTACATTAGATAATGCATGTAAATGCCTTCTTACTGTAAATACCATATATTATCTCTGAAGAGATCTTTTTCCTTCCACTGTTATTTTAGAAACCATTAGAGCAACCTTTTTAACATTTAATACTTGGTTGCATTGCTGTGTCAGTTGCAGCAATTGCCTCATCCTTGAGGCTGCTGGCTGTGATGTCACAAAGAAAAAATGTGAATGATAGGAGTTTTGTAAATAACACCGAATAGTTCTCGAGAACATGGCCTAGCATAAAGCAGAGTGACAAATAAATATGTTTGAAGCTCTAAAACAATAAATAATCAAGCATTCTGAGTGCTGTCTTTGCTGAAAGAGGTAAATAGAAAGTAGAAAGTGCTTGGCTGCTTCTACAGAGATTCCCAAGTACGGTAGCAAAACTGACACTATTTGGTTATAGTACTTGACTGCTCTTTGGTTTAACCCCCAGCTGGCAGTGAAGCCCCAAACAGCCACTCGCTTGCTCCCCATCAGAGGGATGAGGGAGAGAATTGGAGAAGTGGGAAAACTTGTGTGGTAAGGTAAAGACAGTTAAGTAAAACAAAAGCTGCATGCACAAGCAGAGCGAAGTCAGGAATTCATTTACCCCTTCCTATCAGCAGGCAGCTGCTCAGCCATCCCCAAGAAAAACACCCTAAGTCTCAATGTCTCCCCCCCCCATCCTCCATCTTCCCCCAGCTTGTATTGCTGAGCATGATGTCCTGTGGGCTGGAATAGCCCTGGGGAGAGTTAAAGCA
>WTSP01019568.1:0-14673 GCA_025331215.1 Actenoides lindsayi | reverse complement strand
ATGTTTATATTGGACATTAGGAAAAATTCCTTCACCAAAAGGGTTGTTGAGCATTGAAACAAGCTGCCCAGGGAAGTGCTTGAGTCACCATCCCAGAAGGTATTTAAAAGAGCTGTAGACATGGTGCTGCAGATGTGGTGCTGTAGATCACAAGGTTTAGTGATGGACTTGGTTGTGTTAGGTTTACTGTTGGACTCAATGTTCTCAAAAGTCTGTTCCAAACAAGCATTCTGTGAACTAGATCCACCTATCTATTTAGACTTCTAAAGTCAAGTACCTATTTCCCCTTGATTCATGTAAAAGCTGCACACCAAAAGCACAGCTTACATGAAATTTAAGCATCTGTTTTCAGCAAAATCTGTCAAAACAATACTAAAAGGGCAAAACAGACATAGTTTCTGGCAGTAATTTCTGTATTAGTGATTCTGTTGTGCATGCTCAGTGATGACATTACCTTTAGTGAGCAGTCTCATGATTTAGGTCCTTATTTAAGTCCTGTATAACTCAGAGTTGCAACACCTAAAATGGAGTTTCCTGCCAGTGGTGGCTGACTAGATATTTTAAATTCAAGGATCTTAACAGCTGACATGCTTGAATGCTAGGATGTGACTAGGGCACAGGATAAAGCAGGAAAACGCTAAACCTTTCCTGGTCTTAAAACCTTTCTTAAGATGGTATAGGAGTCTCAGTGAAGCTGTGATTTAAAAATTTCATTGTGTTATTAGTTGGTGACATCAACAACTTTCCTTACAATTATGGCAACAATACTTGAGTCTTATGTAATAGCTTAAAGTGATTAGGGAAGAAAAACGTGTCCTAAAAGTCAGGCTAAACTCTCAGCTCAAGCAGATCTAAACCTCACATTATTATCTGTCAGAAATTTGTGGAACATTGAAAATTAATGGATACCCCACCTGTTGAAGATGAGTCTTTGAAAATGCAGAATTTCTGACTAAAAGAAGAATACATAAGTCAGATCCTTTCTCTGTTCTTACCATTCAGATACCTGCTTAGAGGATGCTAAGGAAAAGAAAAATAACCTGAGTTTAGCTCCTGGAACTGTTCATGTATTTTACATAAGACAAACAGTGAATTTTAATCCTTCAATTAAAAGTAGTTTGTTTGCTTGGTTTTTTTGGTTGTTTTTTATGTTTGTTTGTTTGTTTGTTTGTTTTTGTTTTGGGTTTGGTTTTGTTTCTTTGTTTGTTTTACTTTATTTTGATTTGTTTTTCAACTTTCGTAAGTATACACAGCCAGCACCTTGCAGGAAATGGTGAAGAACATGGATGAGAAGGGTAGATACTCCTTTATACTCGCTAATTTATGGGATTATTCCAGAACATGTCCTGAATCTTGGTGCCACCATCTTCTGCATCCCTGGGATATCCTGAAGTCATCTGGGATGTGTACCCAGTTTATTTGATCTTGACATCAAGGTACAGGAGGCTGGTATATGTTCAGATGTCTCCCCACTATGCAGTTGGACTGCAGCGAGAAAGTATACTTGGATGCAGCATGCTTGGGTTCTTTACTAGAAATGTAAGTTATATATGTTTGTTGTTCATCAGTTGTGGAATTACAGGAATTGCAGGCCCTCAGTTTGGTGCCAAGCTTATGTTTAGGGCAAAAGCCAGAATGCATGAGAGTGGTCAAATTGTCTTGGCTTATAATGATTCCACTGACCATTCAGAAGCTCCAGCTGACTGTTAGGCTTGAGGTATTTTGGCCATCTTTGTCTGGTCCACCTCCTGTTGGTCCTGCTAAAGTACTGTATTTCAGGATTGACCACATTCCATGCTGTAAAACAGGGGAGGAGCTCTTATTTCATTCTGCTGCTGGTCAGTATTCCTATCAAGTTCGTATAACAAACATGTAATACTCATTATTAAATTACAGCTCTGGATACGTGTCACAAACACGCCAGAAATTAGAGGAGAACTAATATTCTATCTGTTATATGTACAATCTATTTGGGCTTAATTTTAACCAAAACAAAAGTGCAACAGTTGCATCCTTAACCTTAAGTTTATATGATTCAGTAAAGATGCACCTAAGGAATAAAAAAAAGGGAAAAAAAAATAAACACCACAAAACACCTTGCAAACAGGGACTTGTATCTCTGGACTAGGGAATAGAACAAGATACAATTTAAGTATGAAAATGTAGATGCAGGTCCTCATAATTGCATTCAGCCATGGAAGAAAATACTATGTTGCAGTGTCTTTAAGACAGTATTAAAATTCTAAGACTTTATCACAGAAAAATTCAGACACTGAAATATTTTCATCAACTGATTATATTTATGAAATCCATATGAAAAGTGCAAACAGTCAGGGAAATCATTTGGGATGCCTGGAGTTGTAGGGAAAAGTAATTAAGAACTCCATCTTAACTGTTGATTTAAGATTTTGTAGAATAATTTTATCTTCTGATATATATTGTTTGCTCCTGGGACCAACTTGTCAACTTTCTGACAATTTCTAAACGTATTAAATGTAAATACTAATGTGTCTGAGAGATTAATTGAGTAATGATGGAAAATAATGAAAAAGTTAAGAACTGTCACATCCTGGCAGGGCAGACCTGCAGTAAGAGGTCAGGAAGATGTAGTGCCCTGTGGGGAAACTGAGACAGGGAGCTGCATCTCCTTCCAGTCTTGTCCCTTACTCTAGGAACATTAGATGCTGTCATTACATGCTCTAGTACATTTAACCAATAACATAGTAATGCTCTCACTTTACTAATCTGTAGACTTGACCCTTTCATACATGTCTGCATAAGCAAACATAAAATACCAGGAGCTGAGTAAATGCTTACAGAGTTTTCAAGCAATACTTTTGAAAAAAATAAGCATTAATGAGGAGTTTTTGAACAAAAAGGACATTTAAATTGAAATGGGAGTTCATTTTTCTTGAAAATTTTTTAATGCCTAGGAGGTGCTTGGATATTTTAATAATGAACTTTACTAAAAACACTGCATACATAAAGAAATAAACACTGAAACTACTTAAGAAAACTAGGCAATTAGACAACCCAATGTTGTCTAAAGAAGATTGTTATAGATAAGTAGAAAGTATGGTGCATTAGAATGAATAGTGTAAACTACTCCTACACATTGCTGGATTCGCAATTAGCATCAGCCATTTAGAGAATGCTGGAGCAGTTAAATGAAAACCTCCACTCAGTGTTCTATAACCACCAGAGAGACTTGAAAGGCATATGATTGCCTGAAAAGTAAGATACAGAATAGAACAATACTGATGACACGTATTTCAAAAACTCAGTATTCATTGCTGCAGTGTTCATTTCGATGTGAAAAGATATAGCAGAAGAGAAACGGTCCAAAGAAGGGAAATGAGAATTCTTATAGGTTTAGAAAACTTCTACTGGAAGAGAGATCAAAAAGATCAAGTCAATTTGGTTTATAGAAGAAATGAATAGAAAATGACAGGCTAGAGTTATTTATAATAATAATATTAGCATAGTGAATGACATCCCATTTGGTCATACGCCTGCCTCCCTTTCACATAACTTAAGAACAAGGAAATACCTAATAAAATTAACACCACTGGAATTATTTTGCTGCAGCTTTTAAAATATTCTTAATGCATGCTGAACTATTCATTTCACACGCTTTTGTTGCAGGTTTTGATATTTTTCCTGACAGGGTCTTTTTAAGTGAAAATCTATCTTAGTGTAAATTAGCTTTTTTATGACCAGCAAGCATCAGCAATGAAAGCTTAAACTTTGCATTTTGCAAATAACAAATATTCAAAGTCTTTATTTGTGAAGGAAAACAAAAGTTAATGCCATCATAATCCTAAATAGAGGGAGCAGTGGAAAAGAAAACTGCAAAGCAAATATGAAATTTAATAATGGCCCTCCGACAGCTTGCTCTCAGATTGTTAGGAATTCATTAAACAATGGTTGAGCAGAACAGACAATTAAATTATTCGCATATGAAGTATCTATCTGTATTATGAATATTGTATATGACAGTACGCATTTCTACAGGGAAGTAGTCAACACATTTCACATCAGAGAACCAGCAAGAGGCTTGATTTCAGCCTCCAGATATACTCTTCTTTGTTTCCCAGA
Source organism: Actenoides lindsayi (assembly GCA_025331215.1). Taxonomy (NCBI): domain Eukaryota; kingdom Metazoa; phylum Chordata; class Aves; order Coraciiformes; family Alcedinidae; genus Actenoides; species Actenoides lindsayi. The sequence continues at coordinate 10,575 of WTSP01019568.1, read as the reverse complement.
CAAAATAATAATAATAACAACAATAACTGATATGCTGATATATAAACAGAGTTAATATACAGAATCTTAAGAACATAATGTAACCTTTTGATAGCTGTAGACAAAAGCTTATGCCAGTCACTTGACAGATATTTCAGATACTCACTTTCTGTGCATTTATATAAAAGTACAGAGGCTGGTAAAATGTTCATGGCAGAATTTAAAAAAGTCATTGAAATTAAAAGTCAGCCAATACAAAGAAAAACACAAATAGAATTTATAGTGCTGTTTATCGTGATGTGGAATGAACACCAAATAGTGTGAGAAAGGTATCTAATACTGGCATTCAATCTTATTGTGATGTTTTGCTAATTTTAAACTTAACTAATGAGCACCAATCAAAAAAAGAATCTGAGAAAATAAAATTTCTGCTTTACTGAGTACCTAAATATGTAGACAGGGTATTAATTAGGAATCAACTAAGTCACTGGAAGTCACTGGTAAATATTAAAAAGTATATTTAAAATAGGTACTTTATATAGTGTTTAAAGATGAAAATAAAACCTGTTATATCAGTTGGTGATGAGAATTTTGTAATCACTAGATTAATGATATACAGTTAAGATCAAGATGACCAAAAGTCATATAAATAGCATAAGTAACACATTCAAAACACTTCTGAGATAATATGTTTCTAAATCGATGTTTTCAGAGGAAAAACTATGGCAAAATGCAAACATGTCTATCATGTAGATTTGTTCCTCTTGTGTCCAGATACATAGAGTTAATGAACACAGTGACCAATCTAAATTCTGAAGTTTGACTTTTCAGGTTATACTTCAAAACATAAATGGTGTGGCTATCTGGCAACTCGATAGGATATTATTTATAAAAATATATTGATCTCCTAAGCGGCCAGTGATTAGACCCAGTCTATGAAATATACCAGTCCATACCATCAGGTTTATTTCAGATGAAGCAACAGACATAATCAGGGCAGAGGCTTAAAACTCACAGTTAAATGTTTCCTGATCTGGTGCACACTTTAAAAACTGCCTCAGCATCTTTACTTGATGCCTCTTTTGGTTCCTCCACCACCTCTCTTATCACTGCCAGCATTCTAGACATTCTGCTATGTGGAACCACAGCTAAAAGTCTCAGTAAGTTCTCTCAGCAACCCCTACAGCATGACAGTCTCATTGAAATGCTAAGGACTGAGAGTGGCCATTTCCAATTGAGGTACTGAGATCCAGACTAGGTTCAAAACTTGCAAGGCTTTCCCATTTCTTTAACAATTCTAAGACTCATTAGACTGTCTCTTATTTCAGTATGAATAACATTATGTCCTGGTTTGAGCTGGAATAGAGTTAAATTTCTTCCTAGTAGCTACTATAGTGCTGTGTTTTGGATTTAGTGTGATAATTAAATTGATAACACACTGATATTTTAGTTGTTGATAATTACAATTCACCTTAGCCTTGACAAATGCTGTATTGCCCCATTTATAACCATTTATAATAATTATTTTCCTAGCTTGTCACCTGTTCATGTCATGAACCTAACATACCTTTGCTGGTGCCTCCCTGCTCAGCAGAGTTAAACTATTCCCACCCTGCTGCCCTTATTTTATGATTATTATATGCATTTCTCTTCTTTGTGTATTGCCTTTTATTCAATATCAGGCTTGGTCTTTCTAATGGTACATTCTGTCCATCTCCATTATGTGCTTATTATATTTTCAGGAAAGCAACTGACCATGTCCATTTTCCTTCAGAATGTGAGGGTATGCCAGTGTATGACTAAAAAAGCACCTGTAATACCAGAGAACCTTTTGGCTTTTTTTAGACTGTGTGTTTAAAAAGTTAGCTGTTCTAAAATGCTTTTATCTAGGCTGACTTTGTTTTAAGCAGGATGATGATGTGCTTGTTCTTCTATTTGAGGTAAGTTGGCATCAGGTAGAGAAATACATATTCCAGCTACACAAACGTTGTCCATACTGGTGATACATTCTCATTAAAGAAAAGAAAAGATGCCTGTGCTCATCAGAGATGGAATGCACTGAGTTAGATGCAAGGTAGGTTGATTTTTTTTATCCTGGATCAAGCAACCAAGAAATTCTCCCATCTATGGCTGGGTGCAGGCCAAGTAATGGAAGTAAGGTATGCCTTGTGCTCTTGTGTTCTTGCTTTGCAGAGTGGCAGAAAGGAAGGAATGTGATTCTGTGTTCTGTTTAGGCATGGATTTGCTGGGGGTAGGGGAAGAGGGGGGTGTTCAGAAAATATATTTAGCCTGTGGATTCATACCGTGTGGCGTGAAGCGCATGATCAACCCCTGTGTGAGACAGTTGTCGATGTGTAGTCTACCCTTCTGGTTGGACTTGGAGGATACTTTTCTTCTTTTCAGTTACAGCATCTGGTCTTAAATCTTGGGTTATAGATTCTTTGTTTATCTATCAGGAGAGGAAGAAATATGAGAGTGAAACCCCTTCTTTAGGACAATTAATCAGGAGATAAGGTATGCATTTTATGCTTGACAGAAGTCAAAGGAAGAAACATCTTAAATCTTACAGCTCTTGGACAAAGAACAGGCATTCACAAACAGCCCACACACTCAATTTGGACTCCTGTTGTGGATTTTCACCAGAGGTCAAGGCAGTCTGGATAGTTAAGGAAACTGATCTTGCCAGTATAGGAAGGTCTAAAAGTAATCATTAAATCTGCACTCACTTCTGAAAGTACTGGAGCAGGTTCTTGGGAAGTATCTCAGGGAAAAACACGTCTAGACTATTGACACAAAGGATTTACTCAAAAAAAATCAAGAGACACATGTCATTAGTAAAAAGTTGGAGCAATGAAACAGTGAATGTAGTTCCAATAACCAAATCTTGCAGGACTGAGTGGCGCTTCTCATTTGCATAACGATAATGTTAAAAAATAGTATCTATTCTACTGTAATGTATGAATAAAAATATAGCCTTCAAGATGTGTGAAGTATTCCTTCTTCAAAGAACTCTGAAAGTTCTGAAACTTCCTTACTCAGGAAAGTTTCTACTGGAGTACTCTATGTAGTTTTGGGCTCTGCTCTTCAAAAAAGGAGTTGTTTTCCCTGGAGTCTTTCACTGTGAATATTCAGAGCTCTAGAAATCAGCTCTTGTGTAAAGGACTCCAATATTTCAGGTTTTTTAGCTTACAAACACAGAAGCTTAAAGCTGACAGAGGTAGGACATGACAGAAACATTAATTTCTACCCAGTTAGAAAAGGAAAAGAAGGATGGAAGGAAATTACCAGGTGAATGCAGAACTGTTACCCTCCAAATCCCACAATACTAGAACTGGGATGCTCAGTGGAAATAATAGGAGATAAGTTGAAAACATAAAAGAAGGCACAGTTTTTCAATGAAAGGCAGTGAATTCCTGGAACTTTCTGTTATAGGAGAGGCAGGAGCAGAAAGTTCAAGAAGGCACTGAACAAATTCCTGGATAGAATGTGCCCTTATGGCCAGGAAGGCCAGTGGTATCCTGAGGTGCATAAAGAAAAGTGTGGCCAGCAGATTGAAGGAGGGTCTCCTCCCCCTCTAGTCTGCACTAGTGACACCACATCTGAAGTATTGTGTTCAGTTCTGGTCTCCCCAGTTCAAGAGGGAGAAAAAGAAGGAAAAGAGAAGACTGAGAAGGGATCTTATTAATGTTTACAAATATCTGAAGGTAGGTGTCAAGTACAAGGGGTCAATCTCTTTTCAGCTGTGCCCTCTGATAGGATGAGAGGTAGTGGTAGCAAGGTGAAACACAGGAAGTTCCACCTCACCATGAGGAAAAATTTATTCACTGTGAGAGTGACAGAGCACTGGAACAGGCTGCCCAGAGAGGTTGTGGAGTCTCCTTCTCTAGAGACTTTCAAGATCTACCTGGATCTGTTCCTGTGTGGCATGCCCTGGGTGTTCCTGTGCCGGCTGGGGAGATTGGACTGGGTGTTCTCCAGCGGTCCCTTCCAATCCCTACCATTCTGTGATTCTATGTCCATTAAAGGATGCTAAAAGGACAAGGGAGGAATTTTTCCTCTATCATTTAATACAATATTTGTAGATATAGGAGAAATACAACAAGGAGGGGCTGCATGAAATGCGCAGGCTTACACACTCTCTTTAAATAGCCTTTCTCATCACTATTGTCTGAGACAGAGTGTTGGCTTAGATGTACTATTAGTCTTACGCAACAGAAAATTTATTGCATTTTTAAGGTAGATGTCTATTTTATCCATAGGAGGGCAAAAAGAAAGTTCAGCCTTCCTCTCTCTCCCCTGAACACATAATATTTTCATAGTGACAGGATACCTTTGAACAATTTGGATTATGGAATGTTCAGATACTCCTTCTGGATATGCAAGCAAAGATAATGAAATTAATACTTCAAATTTAATTTGGTTAGATAGTCATATTTTGAGGGGGTTTAATTTTGTAGATTAGGGCAAATCAGACCAGGGAACCTGCTGTTCTTTTCTTCAATGTTATTTAAGGCTAAGCAAGCCTTGGAGGGCATTAATCTTCTGCAAGTCCCAGGGGGAAGAGAACACATTTTCCAGGCTACTGGTGGAATCCATCTGTCTCTGCAGAGGAGACTTTTCATTGCCTACTCACTGAACAACCTAAGAAGGAATAGAGTGGGATGCAAAACTATCACTGGATTCTGGAAGCGTGCCTTACCCAGAAATCACATATGAGCATCTTATTCTCCTGCACACACACACACACACACACACAAATAATAAAAAAAAAATCCTACAGTAGAGATTTTGATAAAAAGCAATGTGGTTTTAAACAAAGATATATAGGTCTGTAAACTGATCTCTCCCTCCTTTTTGGTGTCCATACTGGACTCCTTGCTGTAGTTGACATATGTAAGGAACTTTTCCAACAGCTGCAGCCATTGGAACAGAAAGTCTGTAGTTATCTGTTCAACATTTTAATGTTAATAAAAGTGCAATGTGTTCAAGTAATCTAACAGAACTGTAAAAAGAAAAGTATGTACTGCTGTTGCTCAGGAAAAAGACAACTGGATTCCTACTTGAATAAATAGCATTTATTTAATCTCTTTCTGCCTGCTGTTTCTGGATTTGCTCTTTCCATTCTTAGTTTTTTTAGTATGCTGTCTTCTGCTATGCCTGTGGATGCCTTCATGATGGAACTAGCAAAGCCAAAAGACTTCATCTAATATGCATACATCTTGGAGAGGGAAACTGTGATCAAATGCCTATCAGGGCTTAGGTTTTGTCGTTTTAGAAAGTAATTTGGCTTATTCCAGACTGGAACTGGGGTGTAAACAAATACATGTAACAAGTGCTCAAGGAGTTTGGAGCATCAACAAGCTAAAGCTCAAAGTTAATTTGAGAATATCATTGTCCATCTCTGCTTGTTTTTTGCTGGCAATTGACTAAGCTCCTTTCTCCTCTTGAAATTGTCCTCATATGAATGCAGATAAGGTATATTTCAATTAAAAAAGTCATCCCTCTGGAAGAAATCTTAAGTTTTCTCTCCAGCTAAGTAATAATAGATAAGTCTTAGCTGTCTTTCAGTGTTGTTTGGCACCCCTGAGACTAGGGCTGCAGAAACTAGAATAGAGCCCATGGCCCTGACTGGTTGTATCACATCCCCTATAATGCACCACCCTATGGGAAAATTAGGTAATAAAACAAACTGTTAAAAACTACACTGAGAGCAATGGGTGCTGGGACATTCAAACATTGGGATACAAATTTGCCAGAAGCCAATTAGTTAGTTAACACAAGATGATCTGCAGGTTGATCTGTACAATCAAATCCCCTGCATACTATAAAAAGATAAGGTCCCCACTGTACACATAAGTAACTGGCTGGGAAAGAGAGTCTGGATTATTCCTTCTTTAGTAAGAGGCAAACCCATACATGGGATTGCTTTTGCTCCAAGGCATGAGTGTACCTGGATGGTAATGTGGAAGTATGGGGGAGTCCAATGTGTACCTCAATATTTAATCTTGGGTGAAAATAGCCCATGATTTGAGTTGTATGGTGCTATTGTTGGATGATGACAGCATTATATAATGTTGTATGTCACCACAGCAGTGGTTGCCATGCATCAAAAGTTATTATAGCAGGAACCTCTTACCAATAAACAAGCTAGAAGCAAGGGAAGGAATTAATTGCAATATTAAACCGTATGGCGTGGTTCAAAGGGTCCGGAGCAGATCCTATAGTGTATGTACCTTTAAATGGTTGTAACCCACGATTTAAATTGCATGTTATAGGAAGTACCATAGCAGTAACCACCTGGACCATCCAACATGAGCCTCAGAAGAAGCAGTTCAAGAGGGGCAGTGACCTGACCTATCTGGTTTTGATGACCAGTAATGTCACAAACACCACCTCTCCTGTCTCAAGTGACCACCATAACAGTTGAAGCCCAAACTCATGAACTAAACAAACTCAATGTATATTTAGTGAATATTATGTTTTATGGTTTTTTTATGGACATTTTACAGCTATGGTCTGTAGACCATGTAGTTGGTTTGGTTTTGGTTTGGTTTGGTTTTGTTGTTGTTGTAGTTGTTGTTGTTTATTACTAAACTGTCTTTATTTTAACTTAATCTATCACTTTTCCCTTTCCGATTCTCTCCTTCATGCCATGAGGGGAGAGTAAGCGCCTGTGCAGTGCTTAGCTGCCTACGGGAGTTAAACTATGACAACTGAACATACAGAATTCAGGTCACTCAGAAACTTGACTGACCTGAATGCTGTACATTATGAACCCTTTACTATCTCAGATTATATTGCTTTTCCACAAAGGTGTCTGTCATTTACATTAAAACTCCTTACATTACCAAAGCAACCTAAAGTACACATCAATACATGCATTCACACTTGGTATTCCCATGAATATGAAATCATTAATTTGTTTGGAATAACTGTTCTTGCATATTGTTAGGTGCAGATGTAGCTTGGAAATAGGTATTACAAGTGCATAGAAAAATGTTTGTACTCTCTTGAGGATATTCATCATGTATTATCAGAAAACTGTAGGATAGACTATCACTTCATTGGAAATATATTTCTTCATACAAAATGTTTGTGGTGTGAAAGTCTATTTCAAAGAATTGTTATGGAACATTTAGAGAGAAGTAAAAGTTTCAAAAGAAAGAACAAAATCTTGTGAAGATGAACAGATCTGAGTACAGTTTATTTTTCCAGAACCTACATTCATGCAAACAGTAATATTATGTAGGATTAACCTCTTCTAACTTCAATTTCTACAGTGTAGATCATCTACATTTGAGTGTATCACCCACGTCTCTTTTCTTCTAGTCACTGCAAGGTAAAGCAATTTTGGAGGACACTTTACTTCATCCTTAACCAGAAATTTCATAAAGAGTGACTCTTTGTCACCAAATATCAGGCTCCATCAGAGTATACTACATGAGATGTTAGCCACAGGGAGGTTTGTCCAGCAGGTAGTGCTCCACTGTGGCAGCCTGCTTAAAATGCCTCTACCACAATTCAGTGCTTGAGTAGTCCATCTGATGAGTCTGACATGTGACAGGATTTTACCTGTTCCCTCTGCAAGGCAGCCACCCTTGTGGCAGACATAAATGTGTCCCCTAAGCTTATATTCTGAGGTCTAAAGCCTACAGACTATGGAAGACTAGACATTATGTCATCCATAGTTGTTGCCAAGGAAATGTGAGTACAAAAGCCCTCAAAGTCTTTGCTGAAAGTGGCTTTCAGCTGTGACTGTGTTGTAAGGTGCCTCAAAGCTCTAAAAAAGTGTATTGCCTGTTGTTGAAAAGTTGAAAGTTCTCAGAAAGACTCCCAGAAGTCTTTCCTCCTAGGAAAGTCCACCATTGGCCTCATTTTAGTAGGATGACGAAGGTAGTAGTCTGCGTGAACTGTCTTTCAAGTAAAGTAAACAGCAAACCAGAGAACAAATATTTCACTCTCTCATGCAGCTATGGTTCAGGACACTCCCAGTATACTTTCTTTGCCTTGTTGCAGACTGCAGGATGTTGATGGCAAGAGAGGGGAATATGAGTTTTGTCATTCTATCTTCTTTCTAATACTAGAGTTGAAAAGTCACTCTAAGGTTGGCCTTCTGAAATACAGTGAAATTATTAGAAGTATTCTCAAAGAAATACAAAATGACTACTTTCTACATTGTAAACCAGAACTCTTAGCATTGTATCTAATTGGCTCAAGGGGAAGGAAGGGAGCCAGAACTCTACATTTGCAGGTGATACTTTAAAGTATATACAGAAACTATATACAAAAATGTTTTTAAAAGACATAGCAATATGAGGTTGTAGAATGGCTCCAAAGAGTTCTTAAAGTATTCAGGTTTTGATGATCAGTGCATATCACCTAGAGTAGTAGAAGTTTATCTGAAGGCAAAATGTGATCAGGAGCTCTCTTCTTGTATTATCATCACACTCAGCAACACAGATGGGAATGGTACTTCACCCTAAAGGCTATTGCTTTGATAATGTGGATCTGAGGGTGGTGTGGGGACTCCTTGAAGAGGCAGCAGCCACTTACAGAGGTATGCAGTTTACAAAGCAGTAGAGCCCAACATGGAGCCCCTGGAAGGGTACCCATTTCCAAAATCCAAAAATTCCAAAACTTGAGCAGCAACATCCTTCACTGTACCTTGCTAGCAAGACAAGTTTGCAGGTAAAAATGCCCCCTTAGGCAGGGCCATCAGGCCAGACAAGGCTGTGCTGCTTCCTGGGTTGAATCCCTCTTTCTGCAAAACACTGTGCTGAGCTGCCTGGTTTGATCAGGTTGCACTGAGACACTGCTGCTTTGCTCTCTGGTGGGCAACATACATTTATGAATCATGGAAATATTTCCTGTGCACAGAGCAGTGTTCAGAGTTTTGAGAGGTGGACATCAGAGTCTGCTACACACCAGGGCTTCTTGCTGTTCTCCACCTCTTATGTTGTTCTGCAGAGCTCTTTTTCTGTCCTTCTGGTTTTCTTATATTGTTGGCCTTTGCTCCTCTCTTCACAGAGCAGTTTTTACATTCTGTTTCTTTGTATTTTGTCTTTCTGTGAAGAGCCTGAAAACCTTTCCATTAAATAATGTCATGAGATAGATAAGGCCATGATAAAGTTAAATCAATTCCTCTTTTAATCAAAGCTAACTCCTTCTACTTTCTTTCCCCAGACAATCTCTTCGCTTGCTGAAGAGGATACAAGGGAACATAACACACTTCCTAGAGTGACTGTGGGCAGATCTGGAGGCGCCTACAATGGGTATGTAGAAACGAACCAGGTGGCAATGACCTACCTGGGGGAGCAAGCTACTTTTTGCCAGATGGCTACTTTGGCACTTAAAAGTAGATCTCTTGAAGTGGTTTACATTGTCCACATTTCAGAGTTCCATACCCCAAAACAGACTTCATGAAGCTCTGATGAAGGAAGATCTCAGCTCATCTTTTCTGAAGGTGACAGCTACTGACAGGACAGATCAGCTGAGCAAATATTAACAAGATAATTGCACAAAGTGTGAAAGCCAATCTGCACCAGTGTTTCTCTCAACTTTGGTGGAGCTGCAGGCTGACGGATGACCTTGCTTTCTCCTCCACAGGGTCTAAGTCCACAGCAAAAAGGAGGTCCTTTCTTAAAAGACATAAAGACATAGGACCTCTGCTCTGAATGAGGAGAAGACCCTGTACATTTCAGCCTCAGCTTTACATCAGGAACTATAGCCTCATGCATGAGGTGTGTTGCCACAGGATTTGTAGACCTACCTCTGCTGTTTCTGCTTCAACTGCTGGTGCTGATGACTCCTCTAATCCACTGGAAAGTCCATCCATCTCCCCTCCAAAGAGTTCCTTTCTGTTCACAATGAGGAACTGCACCAGGCTCTGGTGCACATCAAACCATCGAGTTCAATCTAGGTGGCTGAAAACTGATCAAACAGTCTTTGCCACACCTGACCCTCACTTTTGCATAGAAAGCTGCAGTTGTGGGGATGTTTTTCCTGCCAGCTACCCCATGAGTGTTTGTTGAGGAAAGGAGGCAGCCAGGTACCTCTGAACAATAAAGCTGGGTAGGCCCAGAAGTCTGTAGCCATCTGGTAAATACACTGTACTTTCCCAGTCATCTTCACCAGCATTTCCAGGGGAAGCTTGTGCTCCTCAGCAGGGCTGAGTAGATTTCACCCCACACATATGGCCAGGTTGATGGCAGTCGTCCTGCTTGTGTCAGCATTTATGTTGAGATTGTAAAGCCGGGAGAGCAAGTGCTTCAGGAGGAGGAGGTTGGCATTGGGGCAACTTGTTGGACACCCTGAGGGAACAGGAACACAATAAAGTAAATCTTGTCAACACTTCTTGCCCAGGCTGATCTCATCCAAGCCCACCCAAAAGAAAGCTCCCTGGCCATGTTGTGTCTGCAGCAGATGGCCTTCACTGAGATACTGCCACATCCTTCCCTGCCCTCCTGGCAAGAGTCACTATGTGGAGAAACCTCCAGTTCCTTCAGGAAGTGCTCCAAGGAGAGAAATGGATTTTGGTGCCACTTTCCCTAAAATCTGTCAGCTCTGAGGAGCCCCCCCCCCCCACCCCCCCCCCCC
>WTSP01019567.1:0-12745 GCA_025331215.1 Actenoides lindsayi | reverse complement strand
CGGCGATGCGGCGGCGGCGTCAGGAGCGCGCGGGGGGCCGGCTCGGGCGGGAGCGGGCGGCGGGGCGGAGAACAGCCGCCGCAGAGAGCGACGAGGAGGCGGGGGCGGCTGCGGAGCGGCCCCGCGGGAGGCTGAAGGTGGCAGAGGGCGAGAGCTCCGGTGACGGCAGCGACAGCGACGGGAGCTCCCCGTGGGCCGAGGGCGCGGGCAGCGGGACGGAAGAGGAGGCGGACGTGGCTGACGGGAGAGGTACGGGCTGCCCGGCTCAGAGGGCTCTGCGGGGCGGGAGCGCCCTCCGGGAGCGGTGGCGGTCCCCAGCCCGCGGCGCGGAGCGGAGGCCGGGCGAGGCGGTGCGGCCCGGGCGGCTTCAGTTGTGGGCGTCACCCAGGCCGCGGAGCGTCACCTGGCGCGGCCGGGCTGTCGGGGCCTCCCGCTCCCTGGGGAGCGAATTGGCAAACGTCCCGGTCCCTTTCCGTGTTCCAGCTCCTTTGTGCTCCTGCTTTTGTCCCCCCCCCACACCTGCTCTACTCAGGATCAGCATCAGGGTTTCAGTTTGGGCTGTTTGAGAGGTCTCGAGAAAAAAAAACAAACAAAAACTTATAAGGGCCTCTCCTCTTTCGCCTTCCCTGTGTGTGGAAGGTTTCGTACATCATCCAAAGGACAGTTGCTGTGTGCAAATTTAGATACACGGGAAGGTCCTCAACGGGACAGGTAAACTGGAAGAGCCAGGTGGTGTAGAGCTGCGGCAACATCGATGGTGCTTACCTGCGATGTGTTGGGGCAGTTCTCATCGGCAGCAATATATGCAATGTGGTTTTCTTGCCTTAAAGCGAGTCATGGTGAAAATAAAGACCTCATGAGAAACGTGACAAAGGCCCTTGAAGACAATTATGAGGGAATGGACACTGCTGCTAAATGCTGTTAAATGTGCAGCATGGTGTGTCACAGGTCTGAGAAGTTACTGATTGTCTTGCAAGGGGAATTTCCTTGAACAACGTGATGCTTGGTCTGAAGGTGATTTCACATTTTGGGCAGGCAGGCAATACCTGGTTGTACGAATGACACGTGGAAAGAGAGAGAAACTGAAGGAGATCAGAAAGGGCGACAGTGCTGTCATCCCAAAGAAGACAGGGGGTAAGGGTGTTTGTGGGAGCATAAGCAAAAGAGGATATCAGACTACAATAAGATAAGTCGGAAGGGTCTTTTGGGGAAGCAGTGTAATGAGATAGTGCTGTATTCACATTTCCTTTGTCCCTTGTGTGGCAAACTGGATATATGGTGTTCCCTTAACCCTCCTTAGAGGACTAGTGAGTACTGACAGCTGAGTTCCTGGGTGTTCAGAACAAGTAAAAAGAAAATATTTACTGAGGCAGTGCTTGGATACGTTCATTATGTTTTCTGAATTATGTGAGTAGGTTCTGAAGCAGAGAGTCTTGATTATTGCCACGATGAGAGTGACTGGGATGATGCTCTGAGCCAATGTAACTGACCTCAAATTGCTTCTTGACCTTGGCAGCAGATTTGGGCAAAGCACGCCCCTTGCATCACGGGGCAGTGTGTTTGGTTTGCATGGCAAGGTTTTGGTAGCAGGGGCACTACAGGGGTGGCTTCTGTGAGAAGATGCCAGAAGCTTTCCCCATGTCCAGTTCAGCCTTGGCCAGGGGCTTTTATCAGCAGTGGTGGTAGTGCCCCTGTGATAACATTTTTAAGAAGGGGAAAAAATCCAAACAACTGGTCAAGAACAGCAGGTATGAGAGAAGATTGAGAATATATGAGAGTAATAACTCCACAGACACCAAGGTCAGTGAAGAAGATGGGGAGGGGGGTGCAGTAGGTGCTGGAGCAGAGGTTCCCTTGCAGCCTGTGGTGAAGACCATGCTGAGGCAGGCTGTCCCTCTGCAGCCTGTGGAGGTTAATGGTGGAGCAGGTATCCACCTGCAGCCTCTGGATGACCCCACACTGAAGCATGTGGACGTGCTCCTGTGGAGAGCCTGTGCTGGAGCATGCTCCTAGTGAGACCTACAGACCCATGGGGAAAGGAGCCTCCACTGGAGCAGGTTTTCTGGCAGGATTTGTGACCATGTGAGGGACCTGTGCTGGATCAGTCCATGCAGAACTGCAGCCCGTGGGAAAGACTTATGTTGAAGAAGTTCATGGAGAACTGTCTTCTGTGGGAGAGAACAGGGGAAGAGAGTGAGTGGCAGAGACAGTGTGTGATGCACTGACTGCTTACCCCTGTTCCCTCTGCCACTTGGGCAGAGAGGAGGAGAGAAATTGGGAATGAATTTGAGCCCAGGAAGAAGGGAGAGGTGGGGGGAAATTGTTTTAAGATTTGGGGTTTTATTTCTTATTACCCTACTCTGATTTGATTGGTAATAAATTAATTTTCCCCAAGTCACATCTGGTTTGCCCGTGCTGGTAATCGGTGAGTGATCTCTCCCTGTGCTTATGTCAGCCCATCAGCCTTTCATTGTATTTTCTCTGTCCTGTCCAGCTGAGGAGTGGAGAGATAGAGTGGCTTTGGTGGTACTTGGTGCCCAGCCAGGGTCAACGCACCATAGGCAGGTAGTGATTGTTTTTGCTAGGCCACAGTTGGAGGGTTCTGTGCCAAATGCTTGGTATTGCAAAGACTTGGTGCCTGTCACTTGCTCAGAGATGCTGAGCAGGCAAGCACCACCCAGGTGGTGTTTCCCAAGACTATCCTTTAGAAGGGAGCCAACGCAAACTTTCCCATTCCTTCTTGCCCTGACATCATCCAGAGAAGGTAATGAGCATCCCCAAGTGCTGCCTTAAGAAATGGTTTCTCCTGATGCATGACTCCTGAGCACCCAGAGGTGTAAATCCAGAAAGAATTGTTGATAATATTTTTACATTGTGGTTATAAGAAGTGCTAAAGGTCACCAAGGGGTATTAAATAAACACAGCAACAGAAAATTCCAGCGCATTCATTGGCACTTTGGGTGGAATTGGTTTTGCTGTTTCTTGCGTTATTTGTGTTAGTCTTCTAGTCAGCAGTCAGAGGAGAGAAGGAATATTTTATGAAACACAAGGTGCAAATAACACTGTGGGGAGCTCATTGCAGGGTTAGAATATGGAACTGCTTTTTGGTGTTTTGGGGGTTTGTTCTTCCCCCAGTGAATTAGGCTGTAAGCTTTTCCTATCAGTCAGGTGTCACAGCTCCTCTGGCTCTTAGGTGGGACTCCATTTATACCCTGGTCAAGGGTGTATCGTGGTCGTACTGAGCAGACGTATGGCAGATGTGCTGTGGGGAGAGACTGCCTCCAAGTCTTAACAGACTGATTGAGCAGGCCACATGGTTTTCCTGCACCTTTGGGCTGGTCTCGTGGTGTGAGAGATGTGCTGATGTCCGTTTAAAGACTGTGGGACAAGAACAGTCTGTTAAAGAGCTGGGCTTGAGAGGTGACCTCTCAGAATTTGCAATGTGTCCAAAATACAGCTCAGTACAGAGGTTGTCATGTTCTTTGTACCAGATAAAAACTTTGAACTGGTCTTCTGTGTTCTGCTGAGCAGAGAGAGAGAAGCAAAGACATGTTGGGGAGAGGATGAGACTATTCTAGTGCTAAAGACTGCAGTGATTGATGAGTGAAATCGAAGGTCAAGAGATGCAGTGTCTTCTTTCTGATATGCAGTTGTGTAGGGATGGCACCACTGTGCTCGTGTCCCTGTCTCAGGCTCCGAGCCATCCCTTTTCGTAGAATTTGGGGGTGGGAACTGCCTTGAGAAGGTGTTTGGTTCAGGTGTGTTCTGTGAATGTGTTCCAGATCAATCTCAAATGTCCTTTGAGGAACTACTGCGACTCCAGAGTGATGTGAGACCAAGAGTGTGCAAGCAGGTGACCAGTGGGAAGAAAACTGCAAAGCCTACGAAAGCTATGGTGAAGCAGCAACAAGGCAGAAAGGGGTAACGTGGTTCTTTGGTGATCAGAAAAATGGGCATGTGTGTTCTCTGCAGTCCAGAAATTATGCTGGGAGCTCCTTGCATTGTTGCCATTGCAGTGGAGCTGGTGTAAATCTTCTTTAATGTGCTGCACAATCCTGCCTTTCGCTGTAGTGTTTGCTTTGGGAACGGTCTGTTGCTGTTTCAGAGCTCTTACTGTCCTATTCTGTTCAAATCCCAGTGCCATCTGTTACTTGATAGTTAAATTGGTGCTCAATTCCTTGACACCCTCTGTATCAAGACACTTTTAAACCACGGCATGGTATGCTTCTGTCTGAAGTTGTATGATGATGCGTTGTGTCCCCTGGGTCCTGAAATAGTTACCCTGCTGTTTTCTAAACCCCTTCCACCTTAGCAGCATCTTCTGCCTGGCTCCCAGTGGCTGGAGTTGCAGTGACAGCCATTTGTTCTGGAATTTTCATTCATCCTTCTGCTGTTGTCTCATCTGGCTTATGTGTGATGATTTTCTTTTTCCCCTCTATAGCACTTATCATTACAGGCTTTTTCCTGTCCTTCCTGGTCTTTACATCTCCTATTCGCATACTCTGTAGGTGCTGTAGATGTGGTGACTATAAAATGTATTCAGAACAAAAACTATCACATCTTTTTACAGTCTTCCACTGGCTCCCACTGGAAACAACCATTATGCCATTACCCTTTATTTGCAGTAGCTAGCTGGTTTTCAGTCCTCAGAGTCGTATCTAAGAACAGGTTTCCTCTGTTACACTGGCATTCCCTGACCTATTTCTGAAATTCTGAATGCTGAATACGTGTTTCTTCTGCTTCAATCTGTTTCTTCTTCTTCAATCAACAGTTGATGAATGTTTCTGCTTTACCCAGGAGTCGGGGATTTTGCATAGTGCAACATCTCTTTCTGCCACACAGTTTGCATCATTCTATTTTTATTTGATTCCCCTAATCCTTTATGCGATGCATCCCTGTAAATCCCACATGCTGTTTTTCTCACGTTCTTGTTGTGTAAGTGATCTTCTTAAAAAAGGACTTTAGGGAAATCCCCTGGAACTGAGCTGATTTCAGCAATGCTGAATAAAGATGAATTGAGAGCATCGTACAGGGGTGTAGCCACATCAGCAGGCATGAAAATACACTGAATGCTGTCCTGAGTGGGATTTGGAAAACTTAATTATGCCTGCAGGGTTGTTTATGTTCCTTCCTCGGCGCTGTTGTGTTCCTGAATTTGGGTAAAAAATGCTGTGGGTACTCTCAGAAGGTGGTTCACAGGTCTTTCTGTGTTTCTAATAACTTACCTCATATACTGACAAAGCCCAGGACACAGCGTCCAAGTAATATGGGGAGAGTAACAGCCCATTCTCCCACCTTATACTGTCCCCCTCACACACACAAAGCAGCTGGTTCTAAAGCCTGTCTTGCAAGAACTTGTTCAATTAATTGGTTGTCACTATGGTCCTTATGGTCATTATTTGCTGTGAAGTCTCTTTTGGGATATGTACCATAAGCTGTATGACCTGTATTCCTGGGGGCTGCCCTTGTTTTTGCTTGTGGTTTGGTATGATTTCTCATTGAGCCTGACCACAGTAGAGTTGGCCTGTCTTTGTAACTACCACCTCAGTATAGAAATCTCCAACTTTGGTCCCACTTTTCAGCGTAAGTATTAGTCAAGACTGAATGAGTTGGTTAGGCCAGGAATAGAAGAGGGTTGTTGAATGATGAATGAAAACATGGAGAGGGAGAGGAATAATTGAGTATGGTGCATTTACTGGTGTGGGTGGTGGTTTTCACTTGATACAGTAGGGCTATATCAGGTTTTGTGTAGGATGGTTTTAACCATGCATTTATAGATCCTTTGGTTGTAGTAGCCTCGTATGGCTCTTGACTGAGTCATCTCTTTGCTCTCTGTAGGTTCATGGTGTGGATTGAGTGGGAGAGTGTGTTTCAGCACTGTGTGCTAATGTTCTCTTGAGGGTCTGGCTAACCTCTTGACGTGTTAGCCTGGGTCTCCTTCTGTCCTCTGTTCCTCTTCCATACATTTTTCTGTTTTTCAGGCCACTGGAGATGTCTGCCAAGAAGCCTGTACCTTTTCTTCGACAAGTTATCCCTATTAGAAAGAAGGTGGGTGCTCCCCCTCCCCAGTTCAGGAGCTGACTTCCCTTAGAAATGCTAATAGGGCACAGACATGGAAATGGGGCTGCTGAAGATGACACGAGGACACAGGCTGTTCCTGGCGGGTAGGGCTTGGACCACTGTCTGGTTGAGTATAGATGGCACAGTGTGGGGACTTTCTATGGGTGTCCTCTGTGAGGACAGCCATAGGACATGGCCGGCACCACTTGATGTCTCTGGGGAGAACAAGGGATTGGGTGCAGGAGCGCCTGCTCTCTGTATAACATTCTGGGTTCATAATGCACAACTTGCAGACCTAAATGTTTCTAGAAGATGTAAACAGGCTATTAACATGGTAATCCTGGCCACAGCTCTTACCTTTGCCTTCCCTGTCTTCAGGTCCACAGAGACCCTCGATTTGATGACCTGTCTGGAGAATATAAGCCTGAAATATTTATGAAGACATACAGCTTCCTGGACAGCATCAAGAAGCAGGAGAAAGAGGTGATGTGCCTGTCCTTGGCCAGAAGAACCTTGCTTGGCAGGGTCAGCTTCACAGTGGAGGTGACAGGCAGGCAGTCATGCAGCTTTCTGCTCTCTCTTTTCAGATGGTTCAGAAGCAGATAAAAAAATGCCGGAACGCGGAACAGAAGGAGAAACTCCAGCAGCTCCTGAACCGCATGGTGAATTCAGTGCAGCCTCTCCTCCCGTGAGGCGGTGCACTAGAAGAGAGTATGTGTGACCTGAGGTCTGCATGGACACTTGCTGACACATGCCATCCTTTCTGTACAGACACAGCAAGAACAGGCACAGAAAAAACAGCAGAAATTGAGGGAGAGGGAGATGTCTTTGAAGAGACAACAGAGGGAATTGGCCAAGCAGGGAAAGAAGCCCTTCTTCCTAAAGAAATGTAAGTACTCAGTGTGAACATGCTGCAGGAAGATGCAAAGGAAGTACTGCTGACAGGACTCCAAGCATGAGGAGTGAGTTGTCCATAATATTCCACAGAGCTGTGGAGGGGTTGTTCTAGTGCTGGTACTCGAGCGAGAAGCCAGGCCTAGAGCCAAGGAGGGAGAGGTGAGGAGGGGCTGGTCTGTAGAGATTATTTGGAATTCAGTTTAAAACCTTGCTCCCCTCTCCTCTACAGCTGATAAGCGGAAATTGGAGCTAGCTGAGAAGTACACAGAGCTGAAGAGGAGTGGAAAGCTTGAGAGCTTCCTGAGCAAGAAGAGGAAGAGGAATGCCATCAAAGACAAGCGCCATCTGCCCGCACAGAAGAACTTGTGACTGCTGTATAGATGTGCTGTTGTCTGGCACTGGCACTTACTTCCCTGGCCAGGCCTCTCTTGGCCTCTGCTCCACTGCTTCATTTTCTCAAAATGAAATTGGGTATTTTTGCCCCCTCCTCCAGGAAACCTGCCTGGTTTTAGTCCATAATCACTGTCTTGTTCTCAGTGAAGTGCGTGGTTCTGTCAGGGGTCTGGGAGTTGGGTGGGAAAGAGGTCTTGTTAGGTCTCTCCAAAGCCTTCTCTTTCTGAGGGTGAATAAACCCTGTTTCCTCATAGTGCTCCAGCCTCTTGACAACCTTTGTCTTCAACTGGAGTCACCCCAGAAGACCACCACCTACTGGGGGTCCAGCCTGTATGCCGCGGCTGTGTAGTCTCACAAGTGCTGAGTAAAGGAGAGAGGATGACACCCCTCTGCACAGGCAGATCCTGGTGATGCAGCCCCTGGTGCGGCTGGCCTTCCTTGCAGCCAGGGCATACTGCTGCCTGGGATCTCCAGCAGGGCAGACTCTCTTGGTTCTCTTTCCAGGGCTGTAGTGCTTCTAAGAAACTGGTTCTGTATGAAATAAAATACCTCAGTTTTCCTTTACTTTTACTGTTGGTGCTATTACAGTTGAAAGTGTTTGAACTTCTGGGAGTTCATGCCTCTCTCCCACATTGCCTTTGACCACCGGCTCTTGTTTCTTCTCACTACCGACTGCTCCTGTCTCCTGTGGCTGTGCTGACAGGGCGGTGATGCGGATGTGCCCCAGATGATCTCCGTCTGACAGGTCAGAGCGTGTGCTTGGAGAGAGCACCTCAGCTCTGCAGGGCAGAGTGCTCCCTGGCATGGCTCTGCTGTGTGCGGGTGGGTAGCTGGTGCGCGGGGGCCTGGGGAAAGGCCTTGTGATAAGCAAGAAATGGAGTGATGAGCAACTCCATCACACCTACCTGAGGATGTTGCTGAAGCATCTTCCTCTACAGCATTACCTCTGGGTAAACTGATTCTGCTTTGGAGGTTTTGGGGTAACCGGGGGAAGGCAGCAGAAGTGGGATGTGCCAGTTTGGATACATGGAAATCCTCAGCTGCCTTTAACCTGTATGTGGCTTTATTTGCACTATGCCCATCTGCTGCTTCCTCCTTGTTTTGTGATGTGGGATGCAGAGCCTGCCCCATCCTTGGGCCTTCAGAGGAGAGTTGCCTTGGGAGCAGCATGGCAGCACCAAAGCCCAAGGCCATCCTCACCCCTTTGTGACATTGGTCTGCTGTTTTATGCTCTCAGTTCTTAATCCAAAGCTTAACGAGCTTCCACCTGTAATTTAATGCAAGAAGGGAAGAAGACTGGGCCCAGAATAGGCTGGAGGTGGCTCATCTGTGTCACTGCTGCTAGGGCCTTGCGAAGGGGCCATGTGAGAGCAGTATTCCTGAGTCCATGTGTACCTACACTCAGCTGCTGGTAGGCCCTGCCCAGTAGGGAGTAAGCCTGGTGCAGCCCCAAAGTGGTCCTGCTTTCCTCTGCTGCTCCTCTGGAGCTAAATGGTTCCTGCCTGCTGAGGCCTGTGTACCTGCCTGCCAGCCAGGAGGACATCCTTCCTGGCATGTTCAGCATATTAGGGGTGAGGAGCAAGTCTACTGGCCACATCTTGGGTCAAGTACGCTGCAGCAGGGGAAGTCCTGGGGCATTGTCCAGTTCAGCCATTTTTTTGGTGTCACTGAGTGTTGGGACAGGTGTCGGCATGGCAACAGCAGCTTCAACAGGAGCTGATGCTTCCAGCATCTCCAGAGAGTTTTCTACTGCGAGGGGAGCTACTCTTCTCTGGTGTTGGGTTATTCTTCTGTTTCTAATGCTGTCCCAGCAGTGTGTGTCTGCTAGACCTGTTCTGGTGTTTCTCCAGGTGGAGTGTGGGGACTTTCTATGGGTGTCCTCTGGGAGGACAGCCACAGGCCATGGCTGGCACCACTTGATCTAACGGCAGCTGTTTGCACAGGCACTGGTGGCTGACAAAGCTGCCACAGATACTCCCCCAGCAACACCCTCCCAACTGCTGACCAAGAGGAATGGCTTCAGACCCAGGTGCCTGGGATGGTCTCCCTAGGCCTGGATGGTCACTGAGACCCCCACCCCAGACATGCTCTGCAGCTGGACATCCAGGTACAGGCACCCATGGGAGCAGGGGGGACCTGGCTGCCTGCTAGCAGGGACACAGATATGAGGAGGCTGCAGAGCTTAGATATTTTATTGCAAAGAGGGAGATACAAAAAAGGGATGGTCACTCCCCCTGGCCTGAAGCTGGCTGAGAGGGGTGGCAGGGGGAGGTCCAGGCCTTGGTCCCCCAGCCTGGGGACCCTGGCTCATGGAGCAGGCTGCTGCCAAGCACCAAGCTGGAGCCAGGGCCAACCACAACAGCGGGGTGGGTGACCCCTGTGCAGCTCCCCAGCCTGAGCCCTGTCTGGCCAGAGAGCAGTGCTGTGTGGGGAGCACTGATGGGGGGAGACTGGCACAGGGTAGGGTGCTGCCTGGCCCCAGCCAGACACAGCACATTAGGCAAACCTGGCCTCTTCCTCTGCTCTGCTGCCCCTCTCGGTGGGGTGCTGAGGTCCCAAACTGCTCTGCAGCCTTATGGAGGCTGCTATGGGGGCCCTTCGCCAGGTGACCTTTAGGGGCCAGAGCAGCTTCACCCAGGGAGGGAGGGAGCAGGGTCATTGCCTTCTGTCCAGGCAGGGAGCTCAACAACCCACCTCAGCTTTGCAGGTATGGCCAGGCACAGCAGCACCCAGGCTATGGCTCCTGCTGGCTTGTCACGTGTTGTCCTGGGCCACCTCCTCAGGGCAGGGATGCCGGTCCCGGGACTTGTGTAGCCCTGGGGAGGGCTGGGCCTGGGCACTGTGCTGCACAGCCAGGTCTGGCCCCAGGGGTGTGTGGTGCTGGTGCCGCTGGTACTGCACAAACGTACAGACCTTCAGCCCGATGGCTAGAATGTTTTTGCCCATGAAGATGCTGGAGACCCGGGTGTCCCTGAAGAAGACCATGTTGCTGCCTCGGATGAAGATGGTGGTGATGTTGACAGTAAGCATGCTCAGCATAGGGTACAGCATCATCCGGTGTGGCATAATGCCAATCCCTTGCATGCTGATCTCACAGAGGGACACGCAAGGGAGGACCAGGAGCAAGATGTAGCAGTAGAAGAACATGATGCCCTCGGCCCAAAGTGGCAACCCCTTTTTCTGGGGCTCCCACAGGTTAGCCTGGATGTCCAGCACATCCAGCATGTCCACAATGACCCAGAAGATGCGGTTGCGAAGATCTTCTTTCTTCTTGAATGTTCTGACGTACTCCATGTGCTCCGTGGCCACCAACAACACATAGAGGGCTGGGATGCAGATGGAGAGCAACAAGGTCAGCGCTTTGCGTGCTATGAGATCCAGGCTTTTCCGGTCAGCTTTATAGTTCTGGTATACAAAGTAGACTTTGATCTCCAGAACGAAGACGTACAGGAACCAGAGGATCATGGCGTAGCCCCGCTTAGCTGTCTTTACCTCTGCTCCGACCCAGATAGCCACGTAGCGGAGCACCAGCAGGAAGCACACGTCACCCACTGCCACCATAACACAGATGCCCAGCTTCCTGGAGCCCTGGCTCTGCTCTACCAGGTAGGCATCCATGAGGATGAGGCTGGTCATGATGAGCACAGTGGAGAGGCACACATGGGGCTTGCTGACAGGTGGCGGGGGAACCATCCTGCACAGAGGAACAGGCAGGGCTGTCAGGGAGTTGCTGGAATTCCCCATCCCCACTTTTGCGCCCCCTTCTGCCCCTCCTCTCCCCAGTAACTGTGGATGACCAAAGAAGGTGGAGGGGGGTGGTGTTATAGACTCCTCTCATCCTACGTGCCTGGTTTGCTCCAAACCCACAGACTGCTAGCTGAAGTGCTTCTGAGACTCCTGGCCAGGCCATCCTGGTGGCACATGATGGCTAAAACCCAGGTCCTAGGCTGCACATGGGCATATGGTGGGGTAGGCTGGACAGCCTTCAAGCACTCAGGATGCCACTGCCTCTTCACACTGGTTAGTCTCTGCCACTGTGAAGGGTACATGCCTTATTTCCCATGGGATTTCCCAGCCAGTGGCACTGGTTATATTCTTCCCTTGCGGCACACAAAACTGTATCTATACTTTTAACCCAAGCAGGTCTTTTAACCGCTATGATCCAGGGCCAATCTCTTTTTAGTGTCCTTTATTTTCATGCACAGCATGAGACAAAGGATTATTTTTCACCTGGCTGGCCTGTGGGGTGAGGGGGAAGAAACTGGCCCAACTTATTTGGTTTTCTTTAGCCTCCTGCTTCCTAAGGGCTCTTACGGCTGTCTGCCCATGCCCACCCTGCCCCAGCACTAACAACTGAAAGGAAGGAAAAGCAGCACCAGCCCACAGCTCCAGGATACAAGGGGCTCTGCAGTAGGCCCTCAATTTCAGCTGGATGCTCAGTTTTCCCAGGCTGGGGCACAGCAAAGCACCCTGCCTGCCCTGGATGGCACTGGAGCTGCCAGGCTCCCTCCTCCTGGCCAAGCACAGCTGCAGGCAGCTGCTACCAGCAGCGGAGGGGGGATGGAGTAGGGGCCTCACCAGGCAGGGCTCAGCAGCTGCTCTGGAGGGGAGCCAGCCCCCCAGCTGAAAGGGGAGAATGAAGCTGGCCGGCTGACCGCGTGGCACAGCGCTGCACCGGGCAAAGCTTGCACAGCCACACCTGGGTTGGGCAGGGGTCCTGGGGCACCATCCTGGTCGCCTGGTGGGAAGCGTGTGGGTGACACCCGACCACGGAGCAAGCGCCGGGGAGCAGGATGGAGGCCATGAGGTTAGTGCTCACCCCTGCACAGTGATGCTTCTGGTGCTGACACGACATCACAGGGCCCGAGGCACAAACCACCTGAACCTCTGCTTTTTGGCCATCCCGCGCACCCCCTGGCACGCCGAGGGAGGCAGTGACACCCACGCCTGCCAGGCACAGGTGCCTGTAAAGGGGAAAGCTCAGAGGCTGGCAGGCACAGGCGGGCTGGTGGATGTGGCACAGCTGGAGCGTGCTGCACAGCTGGAGCGTGCTACACGGCTGGGGTCTCCCCCGCGTTCCCCCCTACGGCCTCGACACGCTCTTCGAGAAGCCGGGGGCAGCCCGAGCGCCGGCTCAGCGCCAGGCGAACGAGGCCCGGCGGTCCCCACGCCCGCCGCGGGGCCGTCCCGCACGCCGCCTCCCGCCACGGCAAAGCGTAACCCGCCGCGGGCTGCGCCCCTCCGCGCGGCCTGGCCACGCGGACGCCCCGGCCCTGCCCGTCCCCAGCCCGCAGCCAGCGCGCACCGGCGCGGGGCCCGGAGCGCCGCGAGGGGAGGAGGGGGCAGGTGAGGAGAGTAGAGTAGAGGAGAGGAGAGGAGAGGAAAGGAGAAGAGA
>WTSP01019566.1:26566-40995 GCA_025331215.1 Actenoides lindsayi | reverse complement strand
TCATACACAATGTCGTGTGACCTTTGGAAGACAATATTTCATGCTCAAGAGTCATGCCTATCAAAGTTTGTTTTATCCACATATTCATATCTTTACAATAGTGAATTGGCAGATTTGAGAAACTCTAGAATTTCCATTCCATGATAAATTTCAGCATTTTGGCATTTGTTTTTGTTTCAAGCCAGGATGAGTAGTGCCATGATGTGGATAAGGGGTAGTTTCCCAGCATGGCATTTTTCAACAATTTTGAATTAAAATTTAAAAACACTTTCACATTTTACATTTTGTTTTAATTAAAGGCATTCTTAACACAAAAGTAAACAGATTGCAAGAACTCTGTTTATCTCTTGTACCATGGTGCCTTGTAAGACTTTTGATGCAGGTCCTTCTTTGGTTCCTGCCTGGATTGTGTTTTACATGTTACACTGAAAATGATGAAGCTTTCATATGATATCTTTCCCTGCTGGAACATAGTGAGGCTGCAGAACCTGTGTTTATGTGCTGACTCCAGTTGCAAAATTCTCAGACTTCTCTAATAAGAACAATAAACATTATGGAATGGGATGGGATCACATTTGCCTTTCTCACAGCTACTGTCTTGGTAGTTTGTGGCTATCTGGTCATTTATTGACCAAACTGTATGTCATCCATTTTCCTTCTCTGTTTGCAATTGATGAGACCTATGTTTTATAAGAAATTTCTTGTTATTTGCCTGTAATACATAACCTCGCAGTTAATACGACTAAATTTTATGCCTTTTCTCTTGCTCCTGTTCCCCACGTAGCACGTAGTTTTTCCTTTCTGATATTGCAGTCCTTTCCCGTATTACCAATGCCTCTTCACCTTTATTATCAGCAAATTGAATCAGTGTACTCCTAAGTTTATGCCAAAGTCAATAATTGAAATATTCAATAAGATGTATAACAAACTGAAGGAATGTTGCTCAAACATGCATGTCAGAGAGAAAATAGAAACACTGAAATAAAGTGCAATGTGTTTCTGGCAAGCATTTGATGAAGGTTAGATTGCATAAGCAAATTTTCTTGAGAGGGAGAAAAAAAATCCTAAAAGCAAATGGTTTTTAAAACTGTTCCCCTCTATACTACTCAAATTGAAACTGAAAAATTCAGAATTCCTGCAATATTGCCCATACCAAGGATAAATCTATTCCTTTACATTCTTTTGAGCACTCCTTATTCCTTTAGTGAAGGACATCTGTTCTCACCCTCATTCCACCCATCTCCTAGCATTTGCTTTAGAAAGCACTCTCAATTGTTGTTATGCAAAGAGGAAGAAATATTCCCACTGTATTTAATGGGTGCCACTTCAGAAGCAGAAAAATTGGGCATTGTGCATCTGTCTTCTTGTGATGAGTGTCAAACAGGGTCTAAATGGTATGCTAGTCAGAAAGCTGACAGAAATATTGATGTTTCAGGGAAAGTGAGGGATTAGATTTTATTATGCAGATAGGTTTCTATTACTGTCCCGTCTTCCTCTTCCCGTTTTTGGAATGTAGATTAAGTGTGAATAAATTTAATAATATCTGAATAGAGAAGGACTCAGCTACAGTAACTGTGTCAAACAAAAATGAAAATACTATGTTTTTAGATGGCACTTGAAAATTATGTGGGTCTGTGAGTTATAGGACTTGATTTGTCCTCAGTTTTTATCCAGACAGCATAATTGCGGTTGGGAAAAGTGACTGCAGCAGTGGTATAAAATGCTTGCCTTCATATCTATTATGAAAAATCCTATTTCAATTTTTTGTAAATTTTTTTAAGTTTTTCATCTGAAAATAAGCTGTGGAGGAACTGGGTTTCTTTAGTCCAACAGATGGTGCTGGGGAAGGGTGATGATAGTTCTCCAACAGAGAACCACACCTGTGAGGTAGAATAATTCACTTAAATTTAAGGATTCCTGCTGCATGCAGAGGAGGAGAGGAGTAAACGCTACATGATTACAGTAAAAATTGTAATTTAGAAGAGAGTATCTAGCTATCTGTAGTTCTCTAACAGCCTTTTCAATATGAGCAGGAGAGACAAGAAATGTGCCTAGAATTGGTATGTGAACATTTTGTGAAAGAGACTGTATGACATGGTTGCCCATGTTACCAGGAACTGTGGTGATGGTTCAGGAGAGTTCTTCCTATTTACCTTCAGAATAACTGCCTTGACTTTCAGTGTCTGCCTGTTGATAGCATTAAGTTCAATATTCATGTGTTGCCATCATCAAGTGATCAGCCAAATTCTCCTAGTCATGTTCTTTTCTTAAATTGAAATAAAAATCTCTTTGGGGGCCAGTGTTGTGGTCTTCTACATCCTTAATGCCTGGCTAGTGGAAAATGTATCTAAACTGGAGCTGTTGCTCTCAGAGATGAGCACACAGTGCACAGAATATATTTAAAGGAAACTTAAATTTGCCTTTCAGTAAGAATCAACTCGATATTATGGATATATTTTCCATTCAGCTTATGGTGACATCTTGCTTGGGAACACTAAGTATTTGTTTTCAGAACTTTCAGCCATTTCAAAATCTCAAAAAATAAAAAAATCACATCTGAAAATCCTGTTTTATCTATACTGACTAAAGTATGCATACATGTTTGCCATATAAATTTTAAATGTACTGATCACTAAATATAATTGCTAAATTATTTGAGCCTTTATAATGTAAGAAAGACTGTGATGGGTCAGATCAAAGGTCTGTTTAGGCCAATACCCTGTCTCCAACTGTGATGAGAGACACATACCTAGAAAGGAGTGTAAGAAAAGGGTAATCATCTAAGGATATTTGCCTAGAGTAGTCCCTCAGCCTTCAGAAATCCAAAGCCAAATATGAATCTTCAGGTTTTTTCCATATATTGGAATAGAAATGCAGGTTTACATGCAGTGCTCAAGATGGAACACAGAATCACAGAATGGATGAAGTTGGTAAAGGCATCTTAACATCATGTAGTCCAACCTCCCTGCTTAAGCAGGATCAGATAGAAAAGGTTTCCCAGAACTATGTCCAGTGAAGATATTCATATAGTGAATTCATATAGGGGTAATGTTTAGTACTTCTTAATGGTTGTTAGGTTTTGGGTTGCCTTTTTTTGTTGTTTTTGTTTTCATAACTACAATTGGGCATGGAGTTGATGATTTTTGGAACTTCTGCTTAGTGAAATCTAAGATTTCTGTGCTTGTGATAATAAGCCACTTAGTCTGTTAAATATATGAAATTAGATTGTGTTCAATATTAATAATTATGTATTTATTTACATGGAACTTTGTCTTCCATTTAGTACCCCTCACTGGATCTCAGTAGAGTCCTCTTGCAGCCCTTCAGCTGGGCAGAAACTTTCTGCTATGAAGAACTGTTATTATTAAAAAAACCCAACCAACCAAAATCACCTCATTTCTCATCTCAATTTCTGTACTGTCGCATTGAATAGCAGACACCAGCTCAGGTCCATCAGACATGTTGATGACCTCTGTGCACTCTGAAAACTGAGCACTTATTTCTTCCCTGTTTTCTATCTCTTAACCAATTCCTTTCTGCCTTCTGTGGTTTCCTCAATAACCTTTGGTGAGGGACCTTGTCAAATAACTTTCGGAAATCCAAGTAAACTAATGAGTCAGATCTCCTTTATTCAAATGCTTGTCGAATCTTTCAAAAAAGTTATGTTGTTTTGAGACATGGCTCCCCATTATAGAAACCATATTGATTCTTCTCCAGGCTATCATACCTATCCATATGTCCACAGATCCTATTCTTAAAGCTTTGAATTACTTTGGCAATATAGAGCAAGTATACAGTTCTTCAGTTCTCCAGATGGCTCTCATAACTGTTAAAAAAAATTGTTGTCCCTTTTGTTTCTTCCCTGTCTAAAAATGATGAGTGGTATACAGCAAGTTACATATCAGCTTAATTTGAGCTATTTCATCCATGAGTTCAAGTTAACCCAAGTTAACCCATTGAGTCAGTCTCAAGTGGCACCCATCGTGTGCTATTGGTCATATCTCTTCTGCCTCTTCTCTCTCCTTTCATCTTGGGAAGTTTGTAGACGTTTTTTTCCCATTTATTTTCTGAGTAAAGAAAGCATCAGAAAAACTTCAGTTTGTTCAATATCAGATTCTTTACAGAACAAAAATTTTATAATCACAATGCAACTGCTGTTCACTGTATTATGGCCATTCTATGCCATGCTGCAGAATGTTGTAGAGATTGTCTTCAGTGTAGAATAATTTTCATTCAGTGAAAAAGAGGTAAAAGGTTGCTCTCCTGCCCCTTGAGGCAAATGCCTGTAAATAGTAGATCTGAGGGAAGAGTCAATCAGAAGCAAATGACTGCTGTTCATCTTTGTGAGATTTCATCCTATGCCTTCTTTTTACTGTACTTTAGCACAGTTTGAGTAGGGTGACGGTCTTCATATTTTTACTGGGTTTTATGCTAACACATGGTGTTAGCTACTTTTAAGTCCAGCCAAGGAGAAATCTGTATGATTAAAGATAAGCAAAAATTTTGTGAAATTATTCTACATCCCTATTCTGTGACTAATTGGTTCCTTTGCCTTCTTGATGAACTATGCAAGGGACAGAGCAGTTTGAGAAGCTGAGGGACAGAAGTTGAATTCCTAGCTAATGGGCAGATTGAGAAAATCTATTTTCTATTACAGGCATAGAATTTGGTATAGAAATGGTGAATAAAGATTACAAGTGTTGCATAACATCTACTCTTTTCCAGTAGTGCTGGAAATGATTCAGGTTACAATTTGTTTTTATAGCTAATAAGAGAAGTGCGTGTGACTATATGGATGGAAAACATATTGTCGTCATTGAACAGTGAAATTTGTGCATAAATTACCACCATTTAGCCTGACCAAGCTATACAAGGGGTGTTTCAGTGTTTACTAATGAGTAATTTGAATGCTAGCCCCTTGGAATATTAGTCATTTCATTGTGTGAATTATTGTGTGAATTACAATATCAGTTTTGTTGTAGAAAAAACTCGGTGTTATTTAACTGCTTGGAAGTAAACCAGGTAAGTGACAGTGTTGACTGAAACTAATTGTGCTTGGTGTTGTCACTAAAACAATAACAGTTGCTGGTGTGAACTCTCTATAATTCATGCAGATGCCTCAAATGCGTATGTGTGCACACATGAAAGCACACACTGGCACAGCTCAGATGAGCTTGCAAGTTTTTCACATGTAATTAATGTTATTGTTCCTTGTGCTGTCAGATGAATGAGAACCACTAGAGAGTGCACACTGCTGAAAATTAAATGAATGATAATGTATTTAGAGGCCTAATGTAAGACTTGTTTTTCATTGGGAATGTTTGTGCCAGCCAGTGATGGACAGCATAGCATTCTGAATTTAGGTAAAAACTCCCTGCAAAGAGTGTTGGTAGTTGTAGGTCATAACAGTTCTTGAGTCCCATTATAGATGGTAAATGGAGTATTTTAAGTTTTGCCAAGACAGAGTGATAGAATCATTTAGGTTGGAAAAGACCTTTAAGATCATCAAAACTAACACTGCCAAGTCCACCGCTAAACCGTGTTTGTAATTGCCACATCTACACGTCTTTTAAATAAATACAGGGATGGTGACTCAGTTGCTTCCCTGGGCAGCCTCTTCCAGTGTTTTACCACCCTTTCTGTGAATAGATTTTCCATAATATCCAATTTAAACCTCCTCTGGTGCAACCTGGGGCCATTTCCTCTTGTCCTATCACTTGCTTCCTGGGAGAAGAGACTGAGGCCCACCTGGCCTTTCTCCTTTCAGGTAGTTGTAGAGAGCAATAAAGTCTCCACTCAGCCTCCTTTTTCTTTTCTGACAAAATAGCCCCAGTTCCCTCAGCCACTCCTTATAAGACCTGTGCACTAGACCCTTCAACAACTTTGTGGCCCTCAATGTGGTCCTTGTAGTAGGAACGCATTATTTGAGGTGCAGCCTTACCTCTACTGAGGACACAGGTATGGTCACTGCCCTAGACCTGCTGGCCACACTATTTCTGATAGAGGCCAGGATGCCGTTGGCCGCCTTGGTCACCTGGGCACACTGCTGCCTCATGCTCAGCTTGCTGTTGGTCAACACTCCTGAGTCCCTTTCTGCCGGACAGCTTTCCAGCCACTCTTCCAGCTCAGCAGGCTGTGTACCTCAAGATGACTAATCTGATGCAAATGCTGTTGCCAGTAGCCAACAGGCACAGGGGGACGCACAGCTTTCTTCTGTGCCTAATCAGTTGAAGGATTCTGAAGGTATGTTGAGTTCCAACAGTTGTGCATAGCAGCCGCTCAGGGACTATATATGCTTCCCCATGCCTGAGAGTCTCCAAGCATCAGAACTTTCTGAGACACCATCAAGCACCCCTGCTGGGGTTGCCCTCCATCTAGTACAGAGGTACTCTGAAGAGATGCTTGGGCTTGAATCTGTTCCTTCTTTCATACCTGTGTTTTGCTGTGTTTCTCTTCTCAGAGTGTCAAACTTCTGCCAACAGCTGCAGTCTGTAATTGTTAGTAAAAATTAGATAGTAAATTGTTAGTTTAATGCTAGCTACACGTTTAATAGTAGCTACGGGTCGCTTGACAATTTCTCATCTTTCTCCAGCTAAACTCTCCTTTTGTGCATCTTGTTAGGGTCACCCTTCTAATAACGTGACATGGAAGAAAAATCCTTGTTTCTTTCCTAACTGCCACACTGCATTTCTGTAAGCAGTGCAGAGAGGAAAGCCATTGTGAAAATAATCTTATCCACTTCTAAGTTTTTAAAAGAAAACGCCGAAGTCTCTTCTCCCTACTTTTGCCTTTTCCACATAATTTTGTTAGAACTTTCTGCTGCTGGGAAGCAATACATTTTAATCTGATCCCTCAGTCATTCAGAAATGAACATTTTCATTCAGTACAAAAGAAGAGTTATTCATGAAAAAGGAACTGACCTCAAACATTTGAAGAGGAGACTGGAAAATTAAATGAGTGTTACATAACTCTGAAACTATTCATTTACTATATGGCATTGGAATTCATAAGAGGAATCCACCATGAACTGGGAGTCATGACAGGATTTGCCCTGCCATGTAGTTAAAGTGAGATAGTGGTATGCCATCTTGGCAGTTATTGCAGTTCAAACTCCAATGCAAAATACGTGTTTTACGTGTACCTTTCTTTCATATGATTCTCATGTGCCAGACAGTCCGCCAAGGGTGTTTCAACTAGCCTTGAAAGTCTAATATCAAGTATGAAAATTATTAGTTGGTCATGTACACTTTTGCTTCTGGGTTTCATAGCATTGAATGCTGACAGGATTAGGAAGACTAATATTATGGCTGCTCATTGCTTTTATTCCGCCTCCCCACCCCTCCTCCAAGTATGAGCTGAATCTACCACTGGAACCATTATTTTCTGATTTTTAAGTCTGAAAAGCTATGGATAGTAGGGTACTCTCCCATCCCCATAGAGAACGCTCTTCAGTTCAGACTGTCATTATAATCATTAGGAAACAAAGTTGCTTTGTTTGCATTTAAAATACACTTAACATAAAAAGTGACTTATTTTAATGGCAGAAGGGAACCTTTTATTATAAAACACCTTTACTGTTTGTATTTAAGACATTTGTTTGTACTTATGAAGTGTCATGTGCAAAGTTTTATGCACAGCAAAAATAACACAAAATATGCTTTCACATAACATTTCCTAAAATACACCTAAAATTTCCTAAAGTTCAGCTTTGAAAACAGTCTTTTCCTGTTCTGTTCCTTTCTCATCATTAGTCAGTGAAGTAAAATGCTGGCTTGAAAGCTGTCTTCAATTTATTCAAAAGATCGCTTGGGTAGGCACAGTTGTTCTCATTAAAAGCAGATGCTTAAGTGGAATCAGAGTACTTGGAAAACAGACTTTTCTCATCTGCCTGCTACTCTACAGTAAAGTCATTGCTCACTGCTCCAGCAAGAAAGACCTTATTGCACCATCTGCACGTTCAAATGATAGTTCTTTCTGTACATTGGTTCTATCCTTATCTTCCTCATTCTTAGCAGATTTCTTGTGGGGAAATGGTGGTACACAATGGTACACAATGGTACACAATGCCATGCGAGTTATTTGGAAAGTCCCTATAATAATGATTCTGAAAACTGTTCAGAGACCTAGTGTGTACCCCCAGCATTTGGAAGTGCAGAGGTAGTTAGTTAGAAGTGAAGATGCATAACAAGGCTACCAGTGGTAATTTTAAGGGAGACAAAATTCATGTAAACTGCTGCGACACTCCCATTGTTTGGCTTTTGGCAAAGGGAAGAAGCAGAGGTACCACCCTCCTGAAGCCTCTGAACAGCTACATGGATACTTACTATTAATGGAAGTTCTTCTTGTTAATTTGCCACCACAATAGCTACTTTCTCAAGCTAAATTAAAGCTGGCATTGATGTGCCTGTATATGCTGTAGTCACACCTTAGAGATACAAAGTTGCATGTACAAGATCACACAAGAATTGGAGTTTCGGGGGTTTTTTTAGTATGAAATATGATGTGAATCTCTGTTGGTTTTGTTTGTGGTAACAGTGGTTCTTTTCATGTAAAAAAATATTTTTATGGCCAAAACTAATGTTAGATCTCCAGCTTATCTTTAATACTGAGTATTCATTGAAGGTTTGAATGTAAAGTAAGGTGAATGAAAAGATGGTTAGTGAAGACCCTGAAAGTATGGATTTTTTAAAATTTTTTTTTTAAATATGCCAATCTGGCTTTAAGGTCTGAGAGTTGGATCAAAGTTAGGAGATAAAAAATTTTATCTAGGTAATTATCTAATGCCTTGAGAAGGTGCTTAGTTTCTCAAGCTATTTAGACTCCTGCTATCACTAAAAAGAAGCAAATAGTAATTCGTCCTGATTGTGTTGCACACCTGTTTTACAAATAGATGTCACCTTCTGAAAGTGCCTCTGTTAATTGTAAGGGATGCTCTGACAGCAGGATTAAACCAAATACTTTTGCACAGCTAACATTAAGAGATCCATATGTAAAGAATTTGTGCAGCATGTTCTAAAGAGCTGTGCTGTAAACTGTTTCCTGCTGTGGTGGGTGCATATCCTACGATAAGCATCCAAGAATATCAGTAAAGCAAGTTACACCAACAGACCTGACTTGTCATTGCAACTTGAGTAATATTATATATAATAGCAAATTTAGGTCTTTTATCCTATCTGAGTTGTAAATTAAACATTGGCATCAAACTAATTGAGTACCAGAGCATTCGTAATGTTCTGGATGTAGGTTGTATGTATTACCTTGCCACCAGACAGATGGAATTCTGTATATAGAACAGTGTTGAATCATTTAAATCTGACTGGAAGAGTCTTTCATTGGATCTTTTTTTTTTTAATAAGCTGTTTTGTTCTCTGATTATTTTTAATTATACACAAGTTTCATTGGTAGGACTTTTGTTTTTTAAATAGATTAAAAAAAAAATGGTCTGCAGTAAAGGAAGAAGTGGGAGAACTGTTTCAATAAAGCAGTTAAGTGTAGGTGAAGCTGAACATCTAAGCATTGCGGGTGATTACACTTCTGACAGTGTTTCTTAGGAACAACTTCTGCAACCCAAATTTAAACAATATAAAAATACTGATGCATTATATAGATTGATTTTACAGTAGATTTTGTATGCCTTATTTTTTTTGTGGAAGATCAGCAGTTAAACATATTTACATCCAAACAGCACCCTGAAACATAATTGAAACTTGGAAATTTGTCTAGCTGCAGATGTGGAAAACTGTCTATTTTACAGACTTGAATTTAAGAATGTATGTGGAACATGTCACAGCTTTGTTTATTCCTAATAGCTTGATTCAATAAGGATCAAATAGTTTCTCAGTTGTAATGCTCATTTCTACAGATAAAAAATGTATTACCTTGAAAATATCTTTCTGCATATCACTAAGAGCAAATTAATTCCATCTTTTCAGGTATCTTGGGGAAGGAACTTTGAGAAAATGATAGACCATCAGGAATATAGATACATATGGAATGTGTTCACACAAACACACACATGTACCTTTTTTGTTGTTTTTCATTAACTTTCAAAAAGATGAGTAAATTTTCAGAGTCTTGGAAGAAAACATTTTCAATCCCTTTTGCAAGATGTATTAATTTTAGCAGTGATTGGGCATTAGAATCTACAGGTTTTTATCATATGTACAGATTCTTATAGAGATGACTCCTCATAATTGCTCTCTACAATCTCTAAAGATGTGAAAGTACACAATAACCAGTGGCAAGGAGTAGGACACATCATTGGCTTAAGCTGCAGTAAGGATGATTCAGATGAGCTATTGGGAAACTGCAGGATAGATTTAATGAGGTGATCCAGGACTGCAGTTGGCACATCTCTGTTGAGTAGTCTATACCAAGGGTCTCTTGATTGCTCACTGTCTCCTCTCCCTCTCCACTGCATGCCCCTTCAGCCTTTGTCTCATTGGTAAGTTCCCTAATACTGGGATTCCTCCCTATTCATGGCCTTTGTTACTGCTCTCCCCTTAAGCAAGGATCTCAGAAGCCCGGGAGGACTGAGGAATCAGGGGCCCAAGCAGAAGGTGCTTCTGCCCCTTTACAGGTCTGCTTTCTGTGACCCTGCAGCTGTGCTGGCTGTGGTGCTCAGCCAGCACTCATAACCCAAAGACAGCTGATTGGTTTATCTTCCACTTTGAACCTCATTTGGGATGGTGGTGTACCTCACTCCTTGGGAGTGTTTGTGCTTGATGTCTGTTTCATGGCGCTGAAATGAGGAATGAGAATATACCATGAGAAATGGTTTATACACCATTGCAAATCCAAAGACATCTCTTCTTTTATTCTGGAAAGCACTTGTGGGTTTCAACTATTTTTAGTTTTCGTTGAGGCTACAGTAGCTGCAAAGGTGAATGGTTAAACCTCTTGCAATGTGTTTTGTGTAACTAAAATTTCTGTAATGTCGAGGATGAAAGGATCCTCTGCTCTATTTAACAAGCTTCATAAGATGGCTTTTAATAAGGTAGTCAGTGCATACTTTCTGTGGTCTAGTGATGGTTTACATAAGTTGGCTGCCTCTATCAGCACCATTCTGTCTAGCAGCTGCAGATGGCCAAGTGCTTCATGTGCGTGCATGCATTAAGATACATGTATCAACTTTTGTTGATATTTAGTTTTTCCAACAAATAATTACATTGATCAGCCAAGGCTGGGAGTTTTTTGAGGCCCTTGAGCAGTAAATCAGGGGACTTAAAGGCAGTAAAATTCATAGTGTAGTTATTCTCATACTGACAGAAAGCTGTGGCTTGGGATAGAATGGTGGACACCAAATCTCTTATGCTGAAGATGAACCTTGGAAGGTGTCTTGATGAGAATCCAAGCTGTAAAATCAAACTTTCAGTTTCTTTTGGAACTGAAAGAGCTTCTTTCCCTAGAAAGTTAGTAGGAGCTCTACCAGCAAACATGTTGTGTCCCTCTCTTTTAAAAAAAAAAAACAAACTATTGGCTAACACTGAAGCGTTAGGAGAATATTCTTGTTGTTCAACACTTGAGACATCTTCATGGCCTTTTAGCTGTGATTCAGATCCAAAAAACCCCAAAAGAAACATTTTTGAAGGCTTTATATTTGTCTCACCCAATTAGCAAATAAATTCTACTATGTCAAGTGCAAGTTATTTATGTCTCATTATGACAAGTCAGGAAGTTCCAGTCTGTTCCTTTCCTGCTTCTTGAAGTTACATTGCCAAAGACTTTTATGAGATCAGCTGTGACTGTACATTCCCAGTGTAGTTACCTGACTCGGTCTGTGTAAAATACAGTTTCTGAATATTGTGCCTTTGTCAGGAAGTGGAAGAAATAATTTCTTTAAGCTACTGATCATATTCCTTAATCTGATTTGCTACAAGAATAACTCACATGTTAAAAAAGACTGACATAAGTACTTGATTTATTTTTTTGTGGTTGCATTAGTTTGAATAATTCATTTTGAGTGAAACTACAACATATGGGCGTGTTTTGTTGTCAAATACTGGAAGTCTGATATGTCAGGGATGCTCCATACTATTGCACTCCTGTGACTGAAAGAGGTATTTCATTTTTTACTTTGGTGTGGTAATTATCCCTGAAGGATTCAGGGGGAATTCAAAACCCACCTGGACATGTTCCTGTGTGACCTGCTCTAGGTGATCCTTCTCTGGCAGGATCTTTTGAGGTCCCTTCCAACCCCTAACATTCTGTGATTCTGTGAAGTACTTCAGGATTGTTTTTTCTTTCATAGGGTATCTTGCAGGGTGATATTTGACACAGTGTTCATACAGAGCTAGTACCAAAACCTGTGAGATACTTAAAGATAGTTCTGAAATGCATAGTGCATTTCTCTCTATTGTTCTTTATGCTATTATCTGGATTTCCTTCTAGCTTTTGTGCTTCACTGTTGCAAGGACAATATTTCCAGACATTTCCATATGGTACTGTTTTGTATGATTACTGTCTCTAAGGTCGTGATTGCATATGCTCAGATCTTTATGACATTGTCCCTTATCTCTTGAGCAGTTATTTTCTAGGAGTTGCTAACATCTGTTTATAGATCCTTACAAACAAAAGCTGAAGTGGTAAACTATATCCTCAGACATGAGTACACGTCTGTTTGGAGGCAGGGTTTTTATAGAATTAAACCCACTGGATTTCACCAAATGGAAATCATAATTGACTGTATTGGAGCCATGCTATCTTACATCAATTGAGGGCTGTGTTTTTTGCTGGCCAGTTCACCCTAGTGGGTCAAATTCTTCTGTGCTGTGACTGCTGTGGCTCACCAGGTTGCTAATACAAGAGCTAAGAGTATGCCAGTGACCACAGCTAAGCTCTGTTCTTTGAAAACACAAATACCTACCTTCAGCTCTTCAGCTGGGCCTTACTTTAGGCAGGGAGGAAAGATTTTCTTTTTACTTTTTATTTAAGTCTTTAATTTCCTTTTCAGAATGAATTTCTGACACCATTAATAAATGATGTGCAGCAGTCTTCTTTGGTACCCTTACCAAATGATTGTAATGAAAGGAGGACAAGCATGTTGCTCTGTGCCTGATAGACTAATAAATCCAATATCTAAAGAATGGGGAATAATGGAGGGCACTCCAGAGTGCCAGGAACAGCTCAAGGTGCATTAGCATAAAGCATCAAGTGTCTCCTTGTATTAGCGGTAGTTTGCAGGAAGCTGTTGAGACAAAGTTAATTTTCTCTCTAGATATGAAATAACAGAAAAAGTGTTCATCTGTCTCCAGATTTGCCAAGATTCACCTCTGTGTTGAAGAGGGCATGTGAGTGTAGAGATGGATTGTATGACATAGCTCCATCTGGAGAGCAAAGGTTCACTTTGGCTTAGGAAAGCAATTGCATCTTTTAAAGATAGTCAGTCAGGAAGAGGTCATCCTGACTAGTTTTATCTATTTTGTCAAAATGAGTTTTAATTCTTGAATGCTTTCCAGTGTATAGTCTGCGCTTTATAGTGTCCATGTTGAAATACAGGTATTTTTATCCTGCTAAACCACTTGTAACCTGTCTGTTAATAACCTTTTTAATTTAGGTAATTCATTAAAATACCAAGCAGCATCAGACACAGGAGTAGACACAGGACTGATACATCTGTCTCTTAGAAGAAGTTGTAACTATATTTGACTATCAAACCATTTATAACTATTATTACAATGTGTATTGCGGACTCTGTAGTGCTATATTGTTACTGACTCTGTAGCACTTTCTTCTAGACTGTCTCCCTGTATTATTTCTGAGAAGGTTATGGGAGACATTGTCATAAGCTGCATCGAAGTGAAAGTGTGTAACATCTGCTGCCTCTACCAGTAATGAGGCCTATTACCCTGTAGGAGAAAATTTTCAGTTCGATATTGATTTGCTCTTGAAAAATGGAAGTTGGTTGCCAGTCATCTCCTCATCATTCTCTGGTGCTGACAAATAGTTTACTTAATTTATTCCACCCCTTTGGCTCCCCCACCCCCCCACTTGTATTTCTCCAGGGTGTGAAGCTGTCTGGATGGTTTTCCTCTCATATTGTTTTAGAGAGAGTGACAGTTTGGCTTTATTCTAGTCTTCTACTTCCTCACTTATTTCCCCTGAGTTATCAGATATTCTCACTTGTGTCTTTGAAATTTATTCAGATCGCTCTTCTAATACTCTGAGATAAAACTTATAAAGACTAGAAAATTTGGTAACATGTAATTTATCTAGTTGCTCTTTGATATATTCTCTATCCAGTCTTAAACTGTTAAAATACTGTTATGATTCTTTCGCTCTTCCTTGTTTTTCTGATTGCCTGGGCAAGCCCTTTTTTTCTTTTGCAATCATCTTTAGTAAGATACCTATTTTAGGGGGGGGGGAGGGGGGGAAATGTTTGTGCATGTTTTTTGTTTTGATTTCTTTTCCTATCTTGCTTTTTTTTCATT
>WTSP01019566.1:11095-22458 GCA_025331215.1 Actenoides lindsayi | reverse complement strand
ACTGTGAGGGTAACAGAGCACTGGAACAGGCTGCCCAGAGAGGTGGTGGAATCTCTGTCTCTGGAGACTTTCAAAAGCCACCCAGACTTATTTCTGTGAGATCTACTCTGGGTAATCCTGTTTTGGCAGGGGGGTTGCATTAGATGCAAAAAGATAGATCTTTAGAGGTCCCTTCCAACCACCACCATTCTATGATTCTGTGAAAGCAAGTAAGCAAATAAAGGCAGCTATGACAAGCTATGAAAGCTGCTTTCTCCTTTTCTCCATTACCTGGTTTGTAGTGGCTGTTGCTGTGGCTGTCAAGCATGCATGAAATAAATTCAGTGTAAAGCTAGCATCTGTCATGGAGTCTCCTGCTGGCCTATATGCAAGTAGAGGCTATCAGTCCAGCAGCAGTTTCACCTGAGATGAAAGAAAGGTGTGATATGCAATGAAACACATTTAGGAGTGTTGATAACAACACATGAGGTTTTTCTTATGGTTTTATAAAAGCATAGCATCAAGAAGATGAGACGTGCATTTTCAGCATTTCAGTAAAATAGATAGTGAAGTGAAAGAGCTAATTTCTTTCAAATTATAAATAAAACTTGACAGTAATCACTGAGTGCCTGTCCAGGTTTGTTGATACGAAGAGCAGACAGTTGCACAATCAAGATTACCATGAAAGATTTATCAGGTGCACATATTCTTAAATATGTAAATATTTCTATTGAACGGTGTGTGAAATAAATCTATCATTTGA
Organism: Actenoides lindsayi; assembly: GCA_025331215.1. Taxonomy (NCBI): domain Eukaryota; kingdom Metazoa; phylum Chordata; class Aves; order Coraciiformes; family Alcedinidae; genus Actenoides; species Actenoides lindsayi. The sequence continues at coordinate 21,716 of WTSP01019566.1, read as the reverse complement.
AGCTACAAAATTCTCTGCAGCTACAACAGTCCAGTCAATGAGAGTCTGTTTTTAACTGGGAGAAGGAGATATATAGTCCTTTAGTATTATTCAGAAAGGAGCAGATACTAACACTTGAATAAGTACAGACAGCAAATAGGTAAGTGAGTTAGGAGATGTCAAACGTCTGCTCTCAGAATAAATTTATTTCTTTGGCCTATTACACTGAACATTTTTTTAGTAAGATTGTGATCTCAGCTTGTACTTCCCTCATAATGTCTTGAAATGCTGACTGAGGTCCTAAAAATGCGTGGAGCAAAGTAAACTCCAGATGGGAAAGGATTAATTAGGAGTATGTTTAGAGCTTAAGGCTGTTCATGTGCATGCTGTCAAAGTTGTCTGGATTTTCTTTGAAAGAATTCTTGACCTTAACCTAAAAAGGGATCACAGGGAAATATAGGACTTCTTGAGGCTCTGGATGTCCTAGAGATACCACGAAAATTTTGTAGAAAATACATCTCTTCCTTTTTTTCTGATGAGTTTTATGGCTGTGATGGAACTTTTCCTAAATTAAGTTTTGGAGTTGGTTCAAAAATCTTTTTCTTCAAAATGGATCTATTTCCTGCCTTCCTTTAAAACCCACTTTATTTATTAGAAGTTTATGTAAGTGTACTTATCTGCTCTAAATTTGCAACAAAAGAAAAAGCTTTCACATTGATCATAGTTGAGAAAATTGCTGGTTTGCTTTGAACCAGTGCTGTTTACTTGAGGAAATTATGGAGATTTGGGGGATTTAAATTACAAAATAAGCTTATTTTTAAGAGTGAAAGGCTTTGCAGATAGAAAGGTAGTATAAAAATAGAAACCTGCAAGAAGAGAGAACAAAAAGATGTGGTTCTGCTCTGAAAAGCAATCCTGTGAATAGCATTGTAGAGTTTGTACAGAGACATAAAAATTCTTTTTTGCTCTTTTGAGTCCTGGATTAAATTTCCTGACTTTAGTAATTCAGACATTTTTTTTCTACTCCTCCTAATAGTGCTTGACCAATAATAATGATTAATCAGTCTGAACTGAAGTCTCAACTTGTGAAGGCACTTGACAACTGAAGTCAATGGTATTACTCCTATGATTAAAATAAAGCATGAATTTAAAAGCTGTATTAGGTCAGGGTCACATAACACAGTACAATTGAGGATATTCAGATAAAATAGTATGAGCTCACTCTCCCTTCTTGTCACTCTTGCCTTGCAGAGGAGATATATAAAAATCAGCCACACTTTCTCTGTGTACATAAAACAAGCACAATTTCCAATATCAGCACCTGGAAAAGTTGAGTAAAATGATTCTTTGCAAAGTAAGTGGCCACAGTAGTCTATTGTACATTTAACTTTAGTCTGTAAGGCGCTGCAATGATTAGTAAAATGCAGTGAATCAAGTCTGTCTTTCATAACAGTATAATACAGTACAGGTACTGGCATTTTACCCAGAGCAGATGCAGCTCATCTGGTTTGTGAACAACTCCTACAGATTACTGTGCCACTGAAGCAGTTGCTAATGCAGCCATCTGATCACACAGTGAAGTTGGTAGATTCCAGGCTTCTGCTGTGGGAAAAGGTATTTTCATGTAACCTAAAGCACACTTTATTTCAGAATTGAGTTATTTTTAACTTCTACACAGCTTTTCGTGGGTATCTTTTTAATACATGTAATCTGGAGCTTTTCACTACAACTTGTGGTTTTGCTGACTTGAAGTTTGTGTGCTTCTATGCTTTTTTTTTCTTTTCCTAAGAAGAAAGATAATTTCATCAATTTATGAATTCAAATCCAAAGTCTTTCAATAGGTAGGAAAATGAAAAAGTTGGAGTAACTGCAGATGTGTCTTCTGCCAGTAAGTGACAGAACAGCAGTTAATTTAGAAAGCTGCATGGGGAGGGGTAGAGGCTGAGTAGCAGAGGTCCAGAAAATGTGTGATCTGAAACACAGCAGCATTTATATACCTGTCATTCAGAAACCTTATAACTCTACCAAATTTGGATATGGGATCAAAATAAACTGGTAGTTGCCTACGTTTTTAATAAAAGGAGAGTGAGTAAGATGTGTTGATAAGTCTTTCCTAACTGAAGTTAGGCAAAACCAGTTTGAATGTTTCTAGAAGTAAGGCTCCCCTCCATAAAAAGCCATGTCATCAAATTGCATTTGAACCAAAGGGTGAGATTAGTCTTAGTTATTTCTACAGCATTGTGTGTTTATGTAACAGTGTATATACATTTATATAGCAGATCTGGAACAGATGGGTTCTGGACTCTCCAGATGCTTTTCCCAAGGGCATTGTTTTGAGCATAATGAAATTTGAGCATAAACTGCAGAAACAGAGACAGTGAATAATTACAGTTCTGTAAAACCCAGCTCAGTAGTTGCTTGTCTGCAGCATTAGTTTGTAAACCAGTTATTATGCTAGGCAGAATTGTCATTAAAATATACACTAATCACACAAACTTCACTTACACCAACAGGAAGAATTCCCCATCCAAAGTCAAAACAGCATCATCACAATACTGACGAAGGTGGGCAATTTACACACACTCCACCCCTCGTCCTTTCACCACAAAATTACAACAAAAATGATTAAAAAAGAAAACTATAACCATCTCCTGGTTGCAAGCAACATTTACCCTGGAAATGTTATTTATCTTTATTTATTTATTTTTTTCCACTATGTAGTGCAACGTCATTGAGTAACAACTGCTTTGAAACAGCACAGCATCACTGCAGCCATATGTTATTTGTAACCCATCTGATCTACCATCAAAGAAAAGTGAGGACAGAAGAAAGATTTCCGTTTGACGTCAGAGTTCGGCAAGGGCAGGCCCCCCTCCTCCCGTCATCTCCCACGGCCGCGACGGGCGGCGCTGACCAGGGTGCTGAGCGCGGCGAGCGGCGGCAGCCCCGTGACTGACGGGAGTGAGGTGCCGGGAACGTGGGACCCTGATGCTGCAGCAGCAGCAAAGTCATAGCTGTTGCCAGAGCAAAAAGGAAATGGGCAGGTGTTTCTAATGACAAAAATGAGAAAATGCATTGCCACATGGTTCCATTAGGTTCTCCTAAGTCAGGATGTCAGTGCTATGCAGAAAAACTCAAGAGGCAGGAAACTGGGAACCTTATTTTAGTTGAATTTAAATACACTTTTTTATCAGGCTTTTAAACAGAATTGTTATAATTTTAAGTATGAGCTACACTTATGACAGAAGAAGTTGGGGGGTGTTGAAGATTATCAGTAGTAGGAGAAAAGGAGGAAGAATTACAGCTAGTCCATTTATGAGACTTGTCTAGTCTTGTTCTTATGCGAGAGAACATTTTTGCTCAAGTTAAATAGTAAAGTGACATACTTGAGCACTTTTATTCCCTGTGACCCTAGAAATATTTGATGTCTATGTGCTGACCTGCTTTGTTTATGAATCACAGGCAGTTTTCTTTACCCCTTTGCAACACTGGTCAGTGGCGAATATGTCCATGATAAACAATCTTTTTCCCCTTCAACAGAGCAAAATTCTTTCTATCAGTGTCTCCTCCCTTCAAGTCTGAGAAAATTCATTTTATAACTAAAGTTTCTGTATGCTGTGCAGCATTTGGAGAAGTCTCATCTCATTGCAACTGAACATGCTAGGTGGAAAAGACAGGTTTGAACATTTTGGAAGAACCACCTCTAGCAATGTATCCGCATTTGCTAAGCCTGTGCTTAATTTCTCATGCATGAGTGAATTTGTAGTGAACATTATTTTTTTATATCCACCTTTGTAGTCAGCCATATGTGGTTGAAATCCTCCTCCTCTTAAGCTGCTGCAAGTTACTTTATTTGATTATGGTAGATGTGCATGATAAGGCATTTCACTCATCTTGCTTTACTGTTGGTAGTGTAGCTGTTAACAAATATCTCCTTTATGGAATTAGAATAAAGTTTATTTCATTAAGCCACAATGAATTACCTGCTTTATTTGGTTAAAGTTTAGAGAATAAGAAAAACCTTCATATTGATGTCAAAAGCAAAATCAGCTGCAGAAACCTGGTAGTTTTTTTAACCCCTCTACACTAGCTGGTTTTACATTTGGTATTGATAGATTTACTAGCGTCTGAAGCCAGAAGGCATCCTTAGATAATATAATGTTACCTCCCACCTAATCCAAACCATAACATGTCCTGGAAGTAGCCAGATTCTGAGCCCTGTATTGAAGGCAGACCTTATTTTGTGGGAGGGGATCATATTCCCTTTAATGAATTAACGAAACCTGGTTGATAGTGTATGCTTCTATGAGATGCTACTTGTCAGAATTTGAGTCGTTACTGTTTCACCAGTTCATGAATTTCACCAGTGTTTGAAATGTGAGAATCACAGATAGTAAGATCAGATTCTGCCCTCCTGGCTTTCCTTAAGTAACATTGCTGAGTACTTGCTGACATTAAATAAATCAAGAGCGTTACTGAGTAAGGACAAAAGCAGCAGCAAAAAAAAACCCTATTGTTTAATTAAAAGGAAGGTTACAGTATTAGATGCATATTTATTATTTCAGTATACTATTTTGATGAAAACTCAGTTCAGTGTTACATTGGAAAGAATTGCAAAATCCTATATAGTTCTTCATAAAGAAATCATTTAACATTTTCCTTTGTAACACATCATGCAAAGGAGTAGCTTTGCTTTTCATGGAAATAATTGACAAAGAATTTGTAAATAACTAGAAAAGATATAGTTGTGATATAATTAATGTCAGTTTTTCTGGCGATCCTTGTGTTGATGCAAAATATAACTACTGATCACAATCGGAACAGAAAACAAACCCCAAACAACTTGGGCACACAAGTGTGCAAATCTGTAATAAAATTCCTGGGATGGTCAGCTTGAAGGTGAAACTATCAGGTTTTTATATAAAAGCAGGTGGACTGCAATGGGGTAGTACGAGTTAAATAATTTGTTCATGAAATGTAGAAAAGTTGCCATTTGTATTTCTCTAGCTTTGATACCTTGAAATAAAGTTTTGACTTGCAAAATTTTGTTTAGTCTAAAGTGTGCCTCTGAATTTGGAAAAACAGAAGTTAGGCTCAACTCTTGGAAGTTGGAGCTTTCCCTTGTCACTCCAGGGGAGTTTGAATGATCTTTCAGAGAAGCAGCAATGTTTGCAAAGTTATGAACTTCCCTTGGGGGAATATGTGTGGAGGTGGTCACTGAGCCAGAAATTGTTTATTTGCTTTTTATTTTTCTGAAAAAGACACAGGATGCCCAAAGAAATCAGGGAGAAGAATTTCTATGTTGTTTTTCTTCTCTGCCCTGTAGCAGTACTGAAGCTGAAGAGAGAGCTGGCAAAGCACTTCAGGAGCTACAGGGCTGTTGACATAACAGTGGAAAGATGAAGAGTTTGAGCCTGAATAGGAAGAAATATTTGGAAGTGCAGAGAGAAAATTGCTATTTTAAGGAATTTTTTTGTGGAATAAAGATGACATTTTTGAAATGTGCAAACCCACAAGAATATTGGGAAATGATGCATCTTATTTATTAATTAAACAACTTTGTGTCTTTCTATATCCTGCTGCACCAAAAGGACGGAACAAATGAGTGTTGTTTATAGATACCACTGTTTAGGTGGCTGGTGGGAGAGTTTTGAGAAAGTTGACAAAAGCTAACCTGAATCTCCAGAGCCCTTCTATTTTGGATCCAACAGCTGGTTTATTAGCAGGAAATCTAGACAGTAGTCTTGGTTGATCATGTTTCCCTTCTTTTTTGTCTGCTTTTGCTGACTTGCTTTTACTTTTAAGAACTGTGATCTTAAGTAGCAGGATGTCAGCTTATGCTTCTGATTGTCGTGTGATACCAGACTTCTTTGCCTGCTTGTTTGGCATCTTATCAGTTACCTTGGTTGTTTTCTACCTAAAATGAAATTACACCAAAATAAATAAATTAATTAATTAATTTAACATCTCTCTGAATTCTGTTCTTGCATGGCCAGATTGCTGTTGCTCTGAGAATGGTCTTCACTCATGTTATCATTCTTCCCCATCTTCCTTCTTCATTGTTTTATTTGTCTTCTTTTATCTCATGATGGTTTGCACTGAGGAGATCCCAGTTCTTCTAGGGTGTCAGTATGAAAGGCACAGATGCTCAAAGCTGATGAAGAAGAGAAATGGTAGAAAAAGTGTTTACTATCTTACGTCCCTTCTGATGTTGGGTAATCTGGTGTAGGTGGCATCAGGTGAGCAACTTCATGTTGATCATGGCATGGTGATCCTGTCTTGTGGTGAGGTTCAACAGTTTCACTGTTCATCACATCTTTACACTAAATAAGGAAAGCTATGAGTGCTTTAACTTGTACAATACCAAATGAGGTGGGTGGTACACCAAGGATCACCAAAAGCATTATGCATTTACACATCACCATAGAAACATATTCTTACAAGCAGTATATATAAGTAGTATCATTGAAGTCAGTGCGTAGTAATGCCAGAGTACGTATTGATGTTATAGCAGCCATTCGTGAGTGCTCACATGACTCACACATGACTATGCACAACCGAGACTTATGGTTAAACTCTGCCTAGATTCTGCTTGAAATCACTATGACCTCATTACACTGTCTTCTGCAGTGGCCCGCTACACATTGGCTAGGCGAATTCACCCCCTGTGGAGTAGGGTCTGTCAGACTGTGTGTGTGTGGTATGCATTCAAAAGCTTTTAACCATGGCAGTGGAGGGCTCTATATATGTAGCAATCCAAGTAAAAACACTCTTGTAGCTTTTAGGGTTACAATGTATGAAAACAAAATACTCGTGTCTGAACTTTAGAGAAGACCCTCAGGACAGTAACTAATGATAAAAGGCGAACAAATTCAACCACCCTTGAAATTCGTTGCAAAAATTGCAGCTTTTAGCATAGTTGGGAAAGAAATCTGAAAGAGGGGATGCCAGCTGAGAAGGAGCCTTCCAGATGGGTTTCTCAGCTGTGAAATTCTTCCTTCTAACTTCAAACACCATCTTGCATCTTAAAACTGAGGTCAGCTTGAGTGGGATTGAGGTTAGAGTCCAATTTTTCACATGTTCTTAACTGTGAAGCAAAATATAGCAAGGTGTTATTACACAAATGGTAGCAATGAGATGGCTTTGGAGCTCTTCTTTGTCCACTGGAGTACATTTCCCCTCTCCAATTTCATTCTGAGCTGACATTTTCAGAGCACTCACTGGAATAAAATCTGCTTTCTTTCTCTAATGCTTATCTGATTGCAAATTTTGCTAATGTCCAAATATTCAGTTTCATGTGGCTGCAGAAAAGTCAGTTACTCATTCCAGATCCAATATACTGGGCACTGCAAGATTAAAAGCACTTTGTCTTCAGAAATATATTTTTATACATGAAACTAATCCCCATTTTGCCTATTACTAGCAGTAAAAATGGGAAATCATTGTAGAGATGTGAAATCTTTCAAGTACCCATAACATAAACACTAAATGCTTCTTGCTTTTGCATATGCAGATGATGCAGATAGGAAATCTCAAAGTGTTGACAGAGAAATTTAATCTTCAAATTTCAATCTTAAAGTTGTTTGTCTAAAACAGTTATTTACATCACTTATATGTCAGAATCTTTGTGATCTGAGTATCTGTGTATTGGGATCTGAGCAAAAACTTATATTGGCAAGCTTCAGCACCTGTCGAGAAAAATTGTTAGCATCATAGTTTGAGTTTATTCCATTAATACTAGCAGGAATGAAAAATGTCCATGCCCCTATGGGACTTAATGTGTGACTCGGAAATTGAGGTGAGTTCTAGTCTTTTTCAAGTATATTTTGCACCTCGAAGATTGTGTATTTGCTTCTCCTCTGAGTGTTTATTTTGTTCTTGCACAGTGACAACTTGCAGTGTCAGCTGCTCAACTCTTCATTATTAACACCTATCTATGCATTCAAATAATTTTCATTTTTTCCATGTTAGGTTATATATAGTTTCTTAATCTCTCTTCTGATACTTATCAACATCTAGGTTGATACAACTATTTCTGATGCCAGCACATTTATATTGCATAACCCTGAAATAAAAATCTAAGGATTGCTACTGGGTCATATTACAATCCAAAGTATGCCGTATTTTTTATTTCCTCAGTGGTTTTACTTGTCTCTGTTTATTACTATCTCAGTGCGTGCACATCTATAATGGGTGAATCAGAAATAAAAAAATATCAACTATCTTCTTTCTTGGACAATCTCACTGGGTAAAAATAGTCTTGAGGGAAAGTTAAGTTGGTGGGAAGTATAATACTTTGCTATTCTCATTTTTGTTATTACCTAATGGCATTATTTCCATAAAAATTGCATTTTACAAAAAATAAAGTTGATTTTTTGTTGTTGTTGGTTTGGTTTGGTTTTCTTTTCCTGCAGGCTGCCAAAGTAGCCTTGCAAAATATCGCTGTTCACAGCTTTTGAAACTGCTGAACGTGATAATTAACCCCATGCCTCTCTGTATTGTCTGGTTTCCTGCTGCGTAAAGCTATCAAGTTTTCCTATGGATTCATCTCTTTTTCTAAATACTGCATTGCAGTTATGTGATCTGATGCAGTGTAGGTTGACACTTGGTAGACTTAAGTGTGCAATGAATTCATACAGTCCCAGTCCTGACCAGGACCATATTCTCTGTGCCTTGAGTGCTTGCTAAGCAGAATCTGTCTGATTGACAAAGTATGCATTAACTTTCTTTCATGTCATCATGTTAGAAGATGTTAGCCAAAAATGTATTGTCAGAAGTACTCATGATTAAAAAATGCAGACTTTTTTTTTCTTTTCTTTGAAAAAGAAAAAAACCAGAAAGATGTTTTGAACTTTTATGAACTCATGTGAACTCATGTGAAAGATTGATTTGTAAACCACACAAAAGCATTTAGCATCTTGAAAAAATCAGTTATTAATGATATTTTTTCCATATAATATTGTTGGTCATGGTTAGAATTACACTTGTCATTGTTAGAATTACAATCACATATTGTCCATCTTCTTTGTAAAACAGATATAGAGTGCTTTAAAATTTTTACAAGGTTGATGGAAAATAGTTGGCTCAGAGAACTGGCAATGTGGTATCAATCCTGTTACCTTTAACTTCTTAATTAAATCCTGCTGAGCTCTGGAAGTGTTTGACAGTGGTAATCTGCTAATTCTTTTGGTTGCATATTTTTCTGCTTTTCCAGTCTGTTGCCTTCCATGAGAGGTAGGTGAAGTTACTTTGTGGACTTCAATGAAGTGATAGCAGAGCCTCTGGCTTCAGAATATAATGTCCTTACTTGTAGATCCCTATTAAAATAACTCTTACTAAAAATAATCTCAAGGCCTTACACAATCCAATTATTCCCTTTTTTCATTTGTGTTTCTCATGACAATACACATCAACCAAAAATGTAACAAATTTTCAGTTATTGTCTACTCTAAACTTTTGGAAATTATAGAAGGATGCATCCTATCTCAGTCTCAGGGGCTACCTAATTTGCTTCTTACTAAGAATGCTGGATAGTTTTGATAAGAAATGGAGTGAGTTAACCTTGGCTAGGTGCCAGGTGCCCACTAAGCTGCTCCAACATTCTCCCTCTTCAATAGGATTTCGGGAAGAGAATTACAACGAAAAACTTGTGGGTTGAGAAAAGGCAGAGAGACTGTTTACCAATTACTGTCATGGGCAAAACAAACTCAACCTGAGGAAATGCATTTTACTTATTGCTAATTAATAATAGAGTATGATGGTCAGAAATAAGAACAAATCTAAACACACTTTCCCCACACCCCTCCCATCTCCCAAAGCTCAACTCAAAGGCTTGCAGTCTGTTTGTAACACTTTGTCTCTGCTGCTTCTTCTTCCTCATACTCCATAGTCCCCTGCTCCAGTGTAGGCACCCTCCCATGGGAGACACTCTTTTTAAAACTTCTCCAACATGGGTCCTTCCTGTGGACTTCTGTTCTTCAAGAACTGCTCCATTGTGGGTCCTTTCCATGGTACTCAGACCTTTAGGAATGGACTGTTCCCACATAGGTCTGCAGTGCGCTCACAGGTCCTGCTAGAAAACTTACTCCTGCTAGGGCTCCTCGAAATTGGCCACATCCTGCCAAGAGCCTACTCCAGCACAGGCTTCCTTCCCATGGTGTTACAGCTTCTGTTCAGCACATCCATCTGCTCCACTGGGCACCTTCACAGGCTGCAGGGGGACAGCCTGCGTCATCATGGTCTTCACCACAGGCTGCAGGGGAATCACTGCTCTGGCCTCTGGAGCACCCCTTCTTCATTTGACCTTGAACTTTGATTTCTCCTATTTTTGAAGTCATTCTGGTCAGAGTAGTTTCTGGGCAGGTGTTTCTTCCTGTGAGACAAAGTTAAACAAAAATGCCTTTAGAAAAACAACCAACCAAAAAAGAATGTGATTGTGTGTCATTCTCTTCTGTTTGGTTGCTGGAAAAACACGAGGTTTATGCAGAAATGTTTAGAACTTCAAAAACATAAGAACAGAGAGAGTAAGATGTGTTCAGCATATCAATAAAGTATCTCAAAACTTTATATTTGAAATGATGGATGATAAATGCCTTTTGATGACATACATGCAATTAACACAGTATTTGTACATAAGTTATTT
>WTSP01019565.1:0-12523 GCA_025331215.1 Actenoides lindsayi | reverse complement strand
CAGGTTTTGATTTTAGAAATCTCTTCTTGGTATAGATTTAAAAAAACAACTAAACAAAACCAAACCCAACCACACATGGCTTTGACATTCTGAATTTTGTAAATTTGCAACTGTGAAGAGAATAAGTGAAGCCAATGTTCAAGTTCAACAGACAGAGAAAAGAACAAAAAGGAAATACCATGTTAGCCCAAAACAATAACGTACATTTAAGAATCAGGCTAACTTTAAAACAGTATTCAAAATATCTTCATGTAATTTTTCCATAGATTATAATGGAAAAGTCCTGCAGATGCTCTCTTTAAAGAAGGAAAACAGATAAAAATTAAAGGACTTATTCCAAGCTTTAAAGGAAACAATGGATTATTACTTCTCCAACCCCCCTAAGCTAAAATCCTAACTTAACTTTCCACTTAACTTCTGTGTTCAAAAAACAGGTGGATGTGGTGCTTCACTACAGGGTCTAGTGGTCATGGGGGTGTTGGTAGAAGGTGGGACTTGATGATCTTTGAGACCTTTTCCAACCTTAATGATTCTATGATTAAACAGACCATTTTAAAGGGAAAGAATCATCTATAAGTAATTAATGGCTACCACACCTCAATTTACCTTTAAAAGCTGTTTTATAAAACTTTCTGCTCAACTAAGTGTGACTTACTCCTTGGAGATAGAATGAATTCTTCCTTTGGAAAAAAAATATTTGCTTTGATGTGAAAAGTCTACACCTCTTCAAAAACCAGTTATTTTGCAAAGTTTCCACACTTCCACACAAATTAATACAATCCTTTGAGTTACAAGACTAGTGAGTTTCTCAAGTTTCTAAGAGTGAACAACTCTGGGTTTATGAATGTTTGCATTAACTTTGTCCAAAAACTTACATGTCTTTGTCAACAAGGTCTCTTTTTGTTTGTTTGTTTTGTTGGGTTTTTTTTTTCCAATTCCTGAGGATAATATAAACAAGTTAAAACATTTCACTCTGTGCTTTCTAAATAAAGTCACAAATCACGTTAAGCCTCAGACTAGAAAACTTCCATCTCTACAGGTTATTCAATCAAAAACATTAAGGAAAAAAAATCCCCAGAACTATTTGCAGAAGACTTTAATACAGAATTATTTCGTGAAAATTCTGACTAATACTTTTAGCCACTTCCTAGTGCACACCAGTAGATGAATATATGCCAGATCTTAATGGACTTAATGACTTTTTTTTCTGTGGGACAGCAAAGCCATAAGGTTTTTGCCATAAGGTAATGATGTGAAGTTACTTTATTCAGACTTCCACTTGCTGACAAGGATTCTGGTGCCACATTTGCCATTGGGGTACACAAGAGCAGATCAAGAGTCCAAGGACTAAGAACAGGTCAGAGTAGCATGATTTATATTATTTTGCTTTTGATGAAGTTTTGTAGTTGTCTCAGTAAAGTGGGAGACATTTCAATTTGCTGTTTTATTTTTAAAACATCTTGAAGGGCTCTTATGAGTACCCCAGATCAAACATTTACAGCAGCTTAGTAATCCATGCATCAAACTGATGCTACTGAAAAAGGAAAAATCATGAAACAAGACTTTTAATCAGGCAGCAGAAAACAACATGAGACCGTTGATATTAAAAAAAGAATTTTTACTTTTCTATTAGTTGAATCAGTCTGCCACTTACATTGCTCTTGGTTAGCAGGCAGCAGGCATACTTCTGACTAGAGGTAAGTACCTAAAAGGTCAACCTCTATAAATTTATGGTAGACTGAGTCTCAGTGCCATAATTCTTAACTTTGTCCATGTAACTAAACTGAGTTTTGAGACATTCGTGCATTTACCATCACAGAAGTACTACAAATAAACAGACCCTACCTTCCTGCCTCTACATTATAAAAATAGAATGCTATCCACTACTTTGTCAAGAATTCTGCACTTAAGGGATGCCTTATTAAAAAAAACCAACCAACAAAACAAACAAAACCCAAAACAAACAACCAAACAAAACTAACAAAACCAACAACAAAACCACCAATCAAACAAAACCTACACAACACACCAAAATATCCGAGGATAATACACACACAGGTTCTACCTTCATAGCCCATCCAGAATTCAGTTATTTTTTTAAGACTGAGAATCACATAAAAAATGCTCTACTGGGTCACACTAGTTGTCTATCGCATCCAATATTCTGTCTTCAGTAGCACAACAGGAAGCACTACTCACAAAGTATACAGAATTTGTCTGGTAGAGGCATTTCCTACTAAAATGGGGAAACTTAGCATCTATTACACTAAAACTTGTGTTTTGATTCAGGTTTTGATTAAGAAAAGAATGACTTAGAATTAAACCTGGCAACGGAGAGGTCAATTCTTATTAGTATAAATACTTATTAAAAATAATACTTATAAGAACTTATTTTGGGAAAGATTAAGGTGAGAAATATAAAGATAATGTTATAGTTATAATGCCATCTCACTCAGCTAGCACCCTGATGACTTCTATAGACCAGAAATTATTTAAATAGCCATACAGCAAAAGATTGCTTCAGAAATTTAAACACTTATTTCTTGAACTATTATAAGACTCTATTAAACCAAAGAAAACTTTTTGCCAGCCATAACTAGATAGATATGAGCTGATACATCTGCTTCAGCGTCTGGCTTACAGGTTCTCTTAGTTTAAGACTGCTTCTAAATGGAAAACAAGAGAACATGTAAGAATTAGCTAGAACTATACAACCCTTACATTAGGCAAATAGATTTCAAGCACTACATTTCAAGCCCGTACCAAGGTTTCTTACTACCATTTCATCCAGTAATGCATTGTCCAAAGGAAAGGAGGGAGAACAAAACATGAAATAATAAAGAAAAAAAATTTTTTTTTTAAAAAGTGTGAATGGGGAGGAAGAACTCAATCTATTTTTCTTGCAATGTGTTGAATTTTTTCACGCACAGCCCCATTTTCCAGAATGATCAGCATTCAGAGCCCTGGCTTTACCAAAGCAAGCAGTTACAAGTTATTAATTTCAGGAGTGGAATTATATCCAGTTGCGCTCATTAAAATCCACCAGCTAGCTGTACAAGAGGGTAGATTTAAATTGGAAATAAGAAGGAAATTCTTCACTCGGAGGGTGGCGAGACACTGGAACAGGTTGCCCAGGGAAGTTGTGGATTCTCTGTTGGTGGATGTGTTCAAATCCAGGTTGGATGGGGCCTTGAGCAACCCAACGTAGTGTAAGGTGTCCCTGCCCATGGCAGAAAGGTTGAAAGTAGATGATCTTTAAGGTCCCTTCCAACCCAAACCATTCTGTGATTCTATAAAATTACACATCTCATATTGGAAAAGTGATAAATTCCTGATTAACAGCATATGAATACTCTTCAAGTTTGAATGAGACACATCGTTAAACATGGAGCCAGGAAGGTAATCCAACAGATTATGCTATATCAGGGAGGGAGAGAGTTAAAATATATCTGCAGTAGTAACTGCAATGACGGTCAACAAAATATAAGAGAAACCAGGTATATGTAGAAGAAATATATCGAATCTCATCACCCAACACAGGTGACCATTTGGATACAGTCACTTCGTCAGATCTATTATGTTCTGCAGACAGGAACTTCAGTTGTAAAGACAAATATGCTCAGAATAGGCTTAATGGCATGCAGACATTGGAAGAACAGAATATAAACCACCCCACATGAGGTCTATCATCTAGTACGGGTCTTGACAATTGTTAAGTTACTAATTCACCCTCCCATACTTTTGTACTTGCACACTCTGTAACCTCTAATGACTGCCAAACCTAATAGAACCAGAAGCTCATTAAAAAATTTATTTACTTTTTAAAGTGACCTACAGTAAAACCATGTTTTAAATGTATTCTTCAGAAAGAAGAGATACAATCATCTCCTAAGTAGACCATCTCAGTAGATGATTAGTTCAATCAACCAGTTTTAGTAGGATTAAAGTATCAATTGTCAGCAACTACTTTAGAGAGGTGATGGAAAGGAATCTATTAAAAATTCACAAGAATCTCAAACCTTTTCTTTTATACTTCAAACTCTTCTGCAAGTTTTTGCTAGTAAAACTAAAGAAATTAAGTCTGCTAGGAAAGTATTAAAAGATGTTGTGCCCTGCAACATCAAACATAACAGATGAGAGCATTTAGCTAAAAACTTGTCTTTGTTAAATACACAACCATCATTTCCTCCCTTCAGTTCTACTGGCAACATTTGGCAACGTTTGCCAACAGCAGTAAGTAGGTGCATATAAATTCTGAAAATATTGACAATCAGGAGAAAGCTATTTTTAAATTTCTTGGGTAATGTTTAGTTGCAAATGATGAAATTTGTTATGTCTAGCTTCAGATACCTATAAAGGATAAGTTTCATGTTAAAAGGTCGATGGACTATTTTATTTTGACTGCAGAAAACACAACAATCTTTAGGACAAGCACTCAGACTTGCACAGTTTTAGTTTTTAGTTTAGTTCTGTAAAAAAACCGTCATGCTAAACCAGAGGTATTTATTACTGTAGCAGTATAATATGTCATATGGATAGGACAGATGAAGATTTAACTACTTTAAAATCATTCCCATAATTTTCTGAGAATCATACATGTCAGAGATAGTCTTAACCTAGTAACTGAAAATCAGATGCAAAGCTGTCTGGAAAACAATTTTCCAAGAGTACTCAGCGGTCCCCTATCAAAAGGGAAGAATATGTACTTCAAGGTTCAAGAGTTAGTATCTTCATTCATACTAGCTGAGGTTCTACAGAAGCAATTCCAAGCCACAAAGGGATTGAAAAACATTTTGGAGGACAAAAATATAAATCAAGATGATTTTGATAAGTGGAAGAAGTGGTTTGAAAATAGGATGCAGTTATATAAGTATAGCTGCAAAGCAGGAACCTACAACTGTACAATTACAAGATGGGAACAACTGAGTAGGCAGGAGTTCTGCAGAGAAAGATACAGAGCTACAGTGAATCACAGACTAAATGAGTCAACAATTCTAAGCTGATGCAAAAAATGACAAACGTCATATTCTAGTGAATAAATGAGTGTATTATAGGCTGGAAAGAAGACGTAATTTTTCAAATCTATCCTGTATCCTGATGAGGGTTTAGCTGGACCATTAGATCTAGTTTTAAGTAGAGAAATCAAGCAAAACGAACCACAGAAAAAATAGAGGGGGGGGGGGAAAAACCAAAACCACAAAACCAACACACCCTAACAAACAAAATCGAAACAAAATAGAGTCCAAAAAAAGCTTGACTTACAAAAATGAAGTTGAAAAAAGTCCGTTCTGTCTAAACAGCAGAACAGAGAAGAA
The DNA here is from genome assembly GCA_025331215.1 of Actenoides lindsayi. Classification (NCBI taxonomy): domain Eukaryota; kingdom Metazoa; phylum Chordata; class Aves; order Coraciiformes; family Alcedinidae; genus Actenoides; species Actenoides lindsayi. The sequence continues at coordinate 7,208 of WTSP01019565.1, read as the reverse complement.
ACACTGTTTTTATTATGTGGAAGGTATTATAAAGAAGCAAGGCACCCACCATTCCCACATCCACCAGGAAGAGGATAAGTACTGGGTTTACAATGTAGCAAAAGACATGACAGTTATTACGTTATTCTAACATCTAGAGATAAATAAGGTTTCAAATTGACCAGCAGATATACTGTGGAATCTCCATAATTACAGATTTTCAAAAAAACAGGCTAAACAAACATCTGTCAGGAATGATGTATATTTAGCTCAGCCTGTCCTGAGGATGGCAGATGGATAATAAATTTTCCACATCTTCTATGACTGTAGTAAAGTGAAGAGACAAAACCTTCACCCTCCGAAACAATGAAATCCACTTCTCTTGTTTTAGAAATAAAAAGGACACAGAGTAACATAACATCAAGACCTTTTTAAAATTATTCCTGTGAAGCAGGTCCTGTTATACTTCTAAGTCAAAGCATATAATATCAATACAGTTTAACCACTTCTTTGGAAAGCAGTTTTTCTTTACTGAAATGGTTAACTTCCAGCACTGGCAGTTAATGCTGAAATTTAGTGTTTGGAGGTTTAATTTCTAAGGTCAAGCATTCCCACTTTCAGATCTGACACTTGTTAATTTCTTCCTCTTTAAGTTACCGTAAATTGTGTCACTTAAATCATCTGATTATTACAACACCTGTCCTAACACTGATACATTTTCTTGCCGCAAAACATCAAGGCACAAAATCCTATGCTCCCTCAATGCTGCTGTCTTCAATCAGTATTTTTTTAAAATAATCCTTCCTAAAAGATGTCTCCAACATGACTGCTAGTATACTCTTACTCTCACAAGACACCTCAATAATATGACAACTTTGACTTGACTGTGTTGTGGGCCACTCTATTCCTTGCAGCTTCAGTGAGGACAACAGCAACATACAACTGATCTCTCAGCTTTTGGACACAGATATCAACCATCAAACACCAAGTGTCACTACTAAATGTTAATGAACACCACCTATTTCAAGGTCTTTTTTTCCCCAAGAGAGAATTCTCTTCACTACACCGAGCCAAGCTGTACCCATCATTTTTATTGTATTAAATACACTTCTAAGAATGTGAAATACGCCTACCGAAAGATGTGCCCATTTGATATATAAAGATTTTTATTTCTTCACTGGATACACAACTGCAACAACTTAAGCTTTTCATTAACCAAAATGAATGGCAATGACTTATTTCAGAGGGCGGGGAAAAATCCTTCACTTCCCCTGTCCATGTCCAACATTTCAGGGATTAAAAAAAGAAATAAGATACGGCATCCATAAACACACTAATCATCCTTTGTACATCCTCCATACAAATGCATATAGCAATAGGTAGAAGGCATGACTGAGGTTGTGATCTACTCCAAAGAACTAAAACAATTTAACAAACCCAAACTTCCTTCTTGGAAAAGGTCAAGGACAGTTCTTCTGTTTCACTCCAAGTATAAAGGAAGCATTTGTATTGCAGACATGCAAGTCCTGTATACTGTTTTTCCCTGCTTGAGTCAAACTCTTCTTTGAGGCTACTATTGGTATTATTATTCAACCTAGTAGAAGAACTCCAAGATCAGAAATCCTGGAATTGTGCATGTTTACCTCTCTTCCTAATATTGCATTATGGCAGTATTTAGAGAAAAAATGGAGCTATTATCTCTCCTAACCAAGTTTCATTTGTGCATCTCAGAACAACCACAGTAATGAAAAATAAATTAAAAATAAAAGTAAAGGAATTCGGTTTGGATAACACTTTCCATAGAAAGTATCAGAAAAGTACCCTGCAAGTTGCTTTACATATCCAACAGAAACTCAACCAGTATAAACCAAGACATTTCAACTACAGGCTGAGAATTTTGACTCCAGTAGAAAAAGGTTTTCAGGTTAGAATGCTGGGTTATATAACTACACAAGCACTATACACCCAGAATTAGCTCCAAGCTCCCCCCCCTCAGAAAAACGCTCTCTGAAAACGTTGAATCAAGTACTTCCAAGAGTTTTAACTACTACTACTATTTTACCTCTCATGTTTGAATAGCTAATAAAGCCAAGTATGAAAATACTACATACTTGCCCAGATTTCACACAGTGCTTCTTGACAAATCTTTATATGAAAACCATATTTTGATTGTATTTCTGAAGTGATGAGCATGCACTTTATTTCAGTAGCTACTGACCTTCTTTACTGAAATTTCACTAAGTTGAGACACTTTGAAAGTAGCTTTCTAGAAGCAGTACACCAAATATCATCAGTTCCCAGGAGCATCATAAAGATACACCTTTAACCTTGTTCAAATACTTTAACAGTGCTCTGGCCCTAAAATGCAAAAGGTACACAAATCCAGGAGGAGGAACCTCTACCTGTTATACTACAAAGAATAAGTGTAAAAGTGTTGGCTGTTAGTATCTAACTTACCTTTCAAGAAAAACACCTTTTTTTTAATCCACAGAAAATTAAGTGATTAATTATAGACGTATTAAAAAAACAAACCTCAGGTTGGTAAATTTTCCAAATGCTTCCCTCAGAAGACCTCTGTAAGTCTGGTATTCCTCAAGGCCCAACAATATTTCGGGCATAGAATAATAGGTCTGGTATTCCTCAAGGCCCAGGTTTTCAAAGGCAGAGCAGCGGTGCCTTCCGGAGGCATTACAATCAATTCCATTAACGCTTACAGACAAGGAGAGCCTTCTGTATTGTGCAGGCCAGAACATTAAATGCTCTTTTTCCTGAAACCCTTCTTACTGCTTAACAACTCAAATGGCTACAGGCTACTGTCACACATGTCAAAACTAACAGCACGCATCCGTGTCCATTGCTAGCCCCTAATGAAGCTTTTTAACAGTATTAGGAAAAAATTTTGAGACAAACAAACACGGATTACTGGTGGTTTTTTCGCATTTTAGAAGCGTGACCCGGGGAATAAATAAAACACCATTTACAGAGGTTGCTTCCTCAAAATTGTATTAGCTCCGATACAGAAAAATTACTCGTTAATGGAAACTGTGGTCCTACTCCAAAAAGATTATAGCTACATAAAGAAAAATAAAATAAAAAAAAAGTATAAAAACACACACACAAAAACAAACAAACAAAACCGCCAACAAAATAAACAAAAACACCACAACCAACCCAGAAGGTGTAAGGGAACCTGAAAACGAGTGACCAGACCAAAACTATTTCCTATACACCTCCCACCGCCCCTTCCCAGCTCCTCCGAGAAGGGCTCGCACGTCCTCAGGAGCGAAGCGACCGAGCAGGAACAGGCATCAAAGAAATGCAAGACGCCACCTACCTGTCCCAAAGGCTTTGGCCACCAGCCAGGCGAGATTACAGGCGATTTTCGCTCGGGAGAAATCATAATGGTCAAAGGGTTTGATGGCAGGAACAATGAAAGTCTTCCTCATCTCCTTGGCGTCTGCGGCATCCCCCATCTTCTCGCAGGGTCCCCGGCAATTCGGAACTTACATGGTTCGGCCTCCTCCTCCCGCGGCCGGGAGAGACGTCTGTAAACGCGCCGGCAGCAGCTGAGGGCAGCGCTGAACCCAGCTGTCCGTAAAGGGCTAACGCCGCCTCCCGCCTTCCTCTGCACAGGAATGTGGCAGAGCCCGAGTGTCCTCTTCTTCCTCCTCCTCCTCCTCGCTCTTTGTCTCAATTCACTCACGCCACCGCCCCCCACCCTCCGAAAAATAGCCCCCGGCGGCCCGGGCCCCCCCTTCCCTGGGGAGACCCTCTGGCCAGGGCTGAGCGCCCCAGGCCGCCGCGGTCGCCAGCCCCCCGGCCCGGGGAGGGAGCCGCCGGCGAGGCCCCCACAGCCGCAGCGGGCCGGGACGCGGCCTTTCCCGGCGCCGCCGAAGGCGCCGAGATGTCAAAACGCCGGGGACCGGCCGCAAAACGCTGCACGGCCCGACGCGCCCCGACGGCGGCCTACGATGGGCCAGGAGCGGCGCCAGCCGCCCCACGGCTTCCCAGCGCCGGGCGCTGCCCTAGCCGCCCCTCAGCAAGGCGAGGCGCTCCCGGCTCCCCTCGGCAGCTGCCGCTGCGGTTTTCCACCCGCGGCTGCCGCACTGGATGGGCGAAGCGCGGGCTGCGCATGCGCCAGCACCGCCTCCTCCCCGCCCGGGCGGGGCGCGCCGCCCTCCGCCGCCGGGCGGTCACGTGGCCGCCCCCTCCCCACAGGGGTCTCTTGGCGCCGGGCCGGGCCCTCGCCTCAGGCGGCGTTAGCCGTGGTGGGCAGCGCCTCGGGGCGAGGGAGCTCGGGCGGGCTCAGTTCGGTCTGAGCTCAGCGGCAGGGGGAGAGAGGGGCGGCGTGTTTCTCGCCGGTAAGGAGGCGCCCGGCAGTGCCCGGCTGTAGGGAAAAAGGCGGCGTCTCTCCTCGGCCGTGGCGCCCACCCGGTGCCGGGGTTATCGCTTTCCCCAGAGGGGCTGACTGGGCCTTCCCGCGCGCAGCCACTGGCGTTCTGCGGCGTCTTCTGGGAGGGTCGGGACCGGGACCGGGACCAGCCCTAGCGCTGGGGCTACGACGTGGAGCGGGGGCTGAGGAGCCGGCGGCCGCCTTGCTGCAGGGGAGTTGGTGGGCCGGGGCCGAGCTGACTGGAGCAGGGGGCGGGCTTCTCATCCCTCTCCTGTGTATTCCTTCCTCTTATTTTAAACTGCGTCTATTTATAACTTCTGGTATACTCAGGCAGAAAAATGACGGAGCCTTAAAATGGTTCGGGCCCTCTTCACGTACCAACTGCAATACCAGGCAGCAGTAACAATTAGCCCTCGAGACCCCCCCGCCGGCTCCGAAGGCCCCGGGCTGTGTTTGGAAATGCACGCAATCGCTGTCACGGTGGCTCCTGTGGAAAGAAGCGTTAGTCACGGCAGGGGCGAGTAGCTGGGTGATTAATGACTAGCGCTCGAACGGAATTGGCTGAGTTGGCTTTGAAGTGCGGGTCTGAGGGTGTGGCTGCCTCGGTGCCCGGCCGCTGCTGGCGGCGATGCCCGGCCTCTCCTTGGCACATCCCCTGGGTAACTGGGTGACCAGCAGCGCTGGGGCGGGGGGAGACGGGGGTGCGTTTGTGCTGTTTTGGCAACAAATAGTTAAGTTGGTGTGATGTAGAAGCGTGCCTTCCTTCCCTGCCAGCCAGGGTTCTCCAGTAGCTGTGTGATGAGCGAGTTCACGAAGCTGATGTAGCCAAAAATTAATAGTTCCTGGGTTTGTTTGTTTGTTTGTTTTAATCTGGCTGAACTTTCCTGGATCACTAAAGGATCCCTCCTAACTTTGAGTAATTATTAACTAAACTGCCTTTTCTCCCCATCACCCGCTTGTGGTAATCTAGTGAGCATCTTCCCAAAGTGTTGCAGTGGAGGATAGCAGTCTGAGCTAATGTTTGGTTTGGTGTTGGTTTTTTTTCTTAGCCTCACTGAATTTGGAAAAGAATGTGTAGGCACAGTCTTAACGTAATACTGCAAGGTGTCAAATAGTATTTTATCCAGACTGTTATTTCTTTCTGTTTAAAATGGACTGTGAATTGATCTGGATGGAGATTGTGGAGGTCCACATTTGAAGACATTATTGCTTACTATCTACCCATATGCTCTCTGGGATGGGATTCCCAAACTGTCATGCATACTGCTCGTAAGTGGTACATAGTTAGCTACAAAACTAGGAGCTGCTGTTGTCAGTATTCAGCCAAAGGAAGGGGAGGAGGAAAGCTTAGAAGTCCTTGCTTTAGCAAACTTATGACTGCTGATCACAGATTCTCTACAGCAGAAATAGGAATAAGAATATTGAATTAACATACAGATGTGACTTGGAAAATGTTCTCTATTCAGAAAAAGTATATGCTTTGTTTTCAACAGTTAAAGTAAAACCTGTATTCACACATTTTCCTGCGTTATTTTTTTTTATATATACTTGGAAATAAGTTATATTAGACACAATATTATTTAAACTATATTTTTACATTGTCACTAGAAAACTAGTTTATTCCTATAGCAACAAACAACTGAAATTCATAAGCTTTAAAACCACAAATTATCAGAGCTAGAAAAAAATAAGTATGTCCCAGACTGAATTTTTTTTTTCTTGTATGACTAAGAAAATACCTAAAAATTAGATCAATCTACAGGAAAACATGTTTAGAAAAACTATAAGGCCATAATTTAGGTATAATGGCTATAGGATACTCTTTGAGAGGTCAAAAGGTTACAAACTAGTCGCTATAAAATAATGTGAAACTTTCAGAAACAGCCTTCATTCAGAAATGCAGCATAATCCAAGACAGGAGTCATCAGTTATATTTAATGTCCTCCTGTATCTATCGTGTGTTCCTATGCACTTGCAAAACATCACATATAGATACGTACTGTACTGTGCCCCGAGACCAGAGACACTTACCTGAGGCAAATAAACACGTGGTCTGATCTTCCAAAATTCTTGCCATCCTGAGTCCCTTTTTACTTCCAAAAAAAAATAAATAAAAAAAAATTTCCAACCACCCAAAAGTGACAAAAGTCAATTGTTTTAGAGAACACGCCTCAAAAATGGCAGTAGGTGCCATTATGAATAGGTACACAGAAATTTTGCTACCAGTCTACTTTCAAATGCAGAGTTTTTTGCAAGGGCAGCCTTTGTGCTGATGAAACCTGCTCAGAGTCACAGAACAAAATCTGAAAAAGCTGTGTTGTGGTAACTGCAATCAAAGTGTTTTTTAATTTACTCAGTGCTCTTAGAAGTAAATGCATAACTATAAAATCTAATAAGTGTAAGTGAAAAAGATGACATCACCACCAGTTCCTGGAGTTCTTGTGCCAGTTCTTCTACTGTTGCAGACATGCCAAAATGTTATTTTGCTTATTGCATTGTCAAAGATATCAACAGTCAACATGGAAAATGATTAAAATTTGCTCTAATTGTTCAGAGTAGATAAACAGAAAAACTGAGTGAGGAGTCATGCCCTCATGCTCAGCTCCTGTTTAGCCATCCTAAAATATTTTAGTGATAATCTCTTCTGTACACAGTCTTTCTGCTGCAAAGTACTTTATACTTCAAAGTTCATTCCAGGTGGAAAAACAAATTATTAAGGATTACAACGCATAGATTATTTTCCTTTTTTTTTTTTTTTAAACTTCCTTCCTTCCTTCCTTCCTTCCTTCCTTCCTTCCTTCCTTCCTTCCTTCCTTCCTTCCTTCCTTCCTTCCTT
>WTSP01019563.1:71384-86986 GCA_025331215.1 Actenoides lindsayi | reverse complement strand
AAGAAATTCTTCCTAATGTCTAACCTGAATCAACCTATCTCTAGTTTTAATCCATTCCCTCCAGTCCTATCACTGCCCCACAGCCTAAAAACTCCCTGCCCAGCTTTCTTGTAGGCCCCCTTCAGATACTGGAAGGCCACAATAAGCTCTCCCCGGAGCCTTCTCTTTTCCAGACTGAACAACCCCAACTCTTTCAGTCTGTCCCCACAGGGGAGGTGTTCCAGCCCTCTGATCATCCTCATGGCCCTTCTCTGGACACGTTCCAGCACTTCCATATCCTTCCTGTAATAGGAACTCCAGAACTGGACACGGTACTCCAGGTGAGGTCTCACGAGAGTGGAGTAGGGGGGGGAAGAATCACCTCCCTTGACCTGCTAGCCACGTTTCTCTTGATGCAGCCCAAGATACTATTGGCTCTCTGGGCTGCAAGAGCACACTGATGGCTCATGTTGAGTTTCTCATCCACCAGCACCCCCAGGTCCTTTTCCTCATGGCTGCTCTCAAGCCAGTCACTGCTCAGCCTATATTGGTGCTTGGGATTGCTCCAACCCAGATGGAGGACCTTGCGTTTGGACTTGTTGAACTTCATTAAGTTGACATGGGCCCACCTGTCCAGCCTGTCAAGGTCCCTCTGGATGGCATCCCTTCCCTCCAGCGTGTCAGCCGCCCCACACAGCTTGGTGTTGTCAGCAAACTTGCTGAGAGTGCACTCAATGCTGCTGTCCATGTCGCTGACAAAGATGTTAAACAAAATTGGTCCCAGTACTGATCCTTGAGGGACTCCACTTGTTGCTGGTCTCCACTTGTATACCGACCCATTGACAAACACTCTTTGGCAGCAGCCGTCATTCTTTATCCACTCAATTGCCCATCCATCAAATCCATACTTCACAATCTTGGAGACCAATGATGATCCAATAAGACCCAAGTTTCCCTTCTGTTTCCCCAGTTACAGCTCTCTAGCTATACTGGCCCTTTCATGCCCATGGGAAAGCTCCATGGCTTAACCAGGACCATGATGTTCAAGTCCTGTAGAGATCCTGGTTCCTGACCTTTTCAGTTAGAAAGACCACTGTCTCATATTTTTCTCCAACTACTCCTTCTCCAGGCACCACAATATACATATGAAAACCCTTATCAGCTCCACCATGTTCGCATTCTACTGTGTATTCTCTGTAAAACACTTCTATTTTGTTTAGTGGTTTGGGTTCGCTACTAGAGACCTCACACTCAGACATAAGGCAGGTTATGCCACCGGGCTTGACTAAGTTATCTCTGTCCCAGATTGCTGTGAGATGCAGCACTGCCTGCATTACAGGTGAAGATGTCACTGCAAAGGACTCAGGTTCAAGCTGGTCGAGTTCATTACTTAGTTAGCACTGGGTCTGGAAGGAGAAAATAGGAAAGGACTAAGGCAGGAGCTGTGTGATTAGAGTTGGGAGGACAGAATATCTGCATTAAGGTCTGGATGGACTAATGAACAAAGGTGGGTAATGGTTTGATGGGAAATTCAAGCTATCAGGCCTCGATAGGATTTGACACTAGTTGTGAAGGGAAGGTGAAAGTCTGCTCAAGCTGATGAGACTGGGATGGGACTCATCCCAAGGAACTGTAAAGGGTTAGGGCTGATGCTAGCAGGGACAGGCAGGGCGGCTGTATGCTGACACTGTGTCAGAGTTTGGATTAATCCCAGGAACATTCAGAGTTAGCGTTTAGATTGTCAGGAGCTGATGGGCTGGGCTGAGGTTCAGAGGTGGTGCTGAGCTAGGCAAAGTGAGTAATTCAGCTGTGCTTCAGTCTAACTTTGCACATGTGGACTGTGAATCCATTTCTTTTAACATTCCCACTTGCCAAGAGTCAGTAGGCAGCCAGTCAGTCAGATTTTCTGTATGTCTTGGTCTCCTGCCTGGCTGTGATTGCCTCTCTATACAGACCCCAAGTCAAAGGAAAAGAGGGGATTTGGAGGTGAGAGAAAAATAGAAATATTGTGTGTGTAAGGAGCAGGGGTGCAAACACCTTTTACTTGACCAGCCACAGAGATTTTGAGCCCATGTTGGATTTTTGACCAGTGCATCCACTCAAGTCAGTTATGTACAGCTGCTCAATGTATTTAACTACGTTTTTTAGGTCTGGTACTTGATATTGCATGAATCATGCTGGGACAGCAAATAACTTTACATTTATTAGGCTGCATAGAAGTAATGCTGATGCACAAATCTATCACTTCTTCCTCAGAAGCAGAATGTGTATCTTCATCTCCAGTTGTCTCTTCCAGACCTGTCTGGACATGCCATCAATCTGGCTTCTGCTGCTTGCACTCCACTCACCAGACACATTCCTGAAAATGCTGTTCTCCCTCAGTTTCATTGCACCATCCTCTCCTGGTGATCCTTGAACCTCCTTGATCTTCCATTCTTGTTCTGTGGTTTCATCTTTATCCTCTCCACAGGGACTGATCTTCTCATTGGCTGATCTTTACATTATTGCCCCTTATATCTTTCCTCCTCTTCTATGTAGATCAGCTTCTCCATTTCTGAGCCAAACTTTGTAGATGCTTTTCCCAACAACTACACCTGCATAACTGGTTCGTACCCACGCTCCTGATTGTGTCATCCTCATGCCTCCCTGTTACTCATGCTAAAACAACAGTTTATGGTATCACATGTGATGTTGCATGTTGGAGCAGGTCAATGAACTACTCTGTGCTAAAAGCGTATGTGGAGAAGGAGAAAAAGGCATTGCCCATTGCAATTTGCTCCAGTGCTCCTCAGGCTGCTACGTGGGAATAACGTGGGGGTAGTGATGGGAGAGGAACAAGTGCTGGGAGCACTTGAAAACCACAGGCTTAACTTCACTTCCTCAGACAAGCTTATTGCTCTGCGCATGTGCCTATGCTGCATATGGTGAGTGGAAACAGCCTTGCCTTGTCTGTGCTTGGGGCTGCCTGAACGCTGTGTGACTGGGTTTGTGTGGCCCAGAGTCCAAACGAATGAGCTCCATTAAGGACAGGTTCTACTGAACCAGCATCAAACCACTCTCCCCTGCACTTAATCTGTTTTCTTACTGCTGACATGGACAGAATTGAATTCCTTTCTCTCAGTCTGTCTTCCTCACACAGTGCACGGCACCACAGGGGCTCCAAATCAACTGTGTCCAGCACATTTTTCCCTGTGATTTTGTGTGCATTCCTTGGATGTCAGCCTCATAGACTTAGCACAGTTTGTGCATGCAGACGCATACAGTGGTGCAACCTAGCAGATCCTGCTAGCTACTTCACCACTTCTTCTATGGAAAAGCAGTTAATGGGGGTGTAAATAATAGTATTATATAGAAACAAAGTTGAAAATGTCTGGGATGTACACAAGTGAAAACTCAATACCAAATGAGATCCTTCCAGGTGAACTTTTAGACCCACCTAAGGAATTAAATAGAAAATTCTATCCATATTATAAAATACTATAGACTGGTTTAAATATTTTGTAGGAAGGCACTAAACTTCTTGTGAAATTCACTTGGCCCTTTCCTTAGGTGCATCTGTTTATTCTCTCATTCTGATGGGTAGTTTTCTGAAAATGCTCATTCTAAATTACACTTTCTATCCACTGGTCTAAAGGCAAAAATAAATAGAAATATCAACTTATTGGCATATTGGTGAGAGGAGATCCAGAGTTGTAGACTAAAAGGTTGCTTTGCTACAAGGACTGGAATTCTTTGGCATGCCAACAAAGTTGCCAGCTGGCTATAATAGAAGAAAAATGAGCAGAGCATCTGCAAGATATTTACAGTAAGGGTAGAGGAAGGCGGGGAGCTGCTTTCAGAGTTTATCAGTGGTATGCAGAGGTCAAAATGTTTATAAAACCAATTTGATGTGAAAAAACACTAATGAGAAAGGGATTTTAAATATTCTGAGCAAGTCCCAGGCTGATGAGTTGTATCTTCCTGAGTATACTTTGGTTCCCTCGGGAACCAGGCAGAACAGAAGAGAGGGGCAGTGGGTGGAAGGAGGAGGAGGCTGAGGAAAGCTGATTCCTGTGTGTAAGGGCGTATGGCAATGGTGTGGAACTGCTGGGCTGCAGCCTGTGCACAGCCAAGGCCTCATCTTGGGCCATTTGGGATACCTTACCTGCCATGCCCGTTCCCCCTGCCCTGAAAGGATTTAATTATCCCTGTCTGGATTGCAGAAGACATTTCTTCCAGATGGTAATATACCTATATAAACAAAGAGAAAATGCAAAGGAAGCAGATTCTGGTCCCCCCAGTCTCAGCTGACCCCGGTAACTCCTGTCCCACACAGGAGGCTGGGGAAGGAAGGAAAAATCCTCTCAGTCATCCTCATTTTCCTTGATTATTCCTGCTGAAAAAGCTCAGGCTTCTCTCCACCATCCTCTCCAACTGTCCTTTACCATCCTGCAGCTCTGAGTCCTGCTGTTTTCCAGCATGTATGAGTCTGCCCTACTGACTGCTATGCTTTTCACAGCTCAGCTCCACAGGCTGGTTGAGCTTTCCAGGAGTGTAATGCTGGTCATTTCTTACTCACCCCTCCAGTCTGGGGCTGCTCAAACTGACAGGGGATTTCCAGGAATGGGGAAGTTTTCCAGCCTTTGCTGTCACTGCTAGAGCATAAGGGGCTTTCCAACATGCAGACTCTTATTTCCAACACTGACTCAGAAGGAAGGCTAAAGAGGATGGATGGTTTAGCCTGACTCTCCCCCAGGGGGTGAAATGTGAACTTTAAATACCCTGTTTTAGATGAATTCAAGTCCTCAGGTATGATGGGTAGGAAAGACAGTATGGAGCAAGTTTTGTCTTCCCACTTTTCTGTTCTTATTTCTCATGTATTAATGCAGGTCATTTCGGGGTGTCAGCTCTCCCCAGCACAGAAAACATGCAGCTCCTGATGGCCAGTTCTCCGAGAGAGAGAGTTAGGGCTTTTCTGGAGAGGAAATTTCAAATTTCATTGCTAGGAGAATTCACTCCATTGTTTTCCCTGTTGTGTCTCTGACCACTCTTTATACAACATTTCAGTGATACTTAATCAGTTTAGCCAGAGGTGAGGTGCTCAGGCTGGCAAGGGTGGATGGAAAGGACTGGTGTAAGAAACAGTGATGTTTGCAGTTACTGGGCAACACAAAGAAGTGTGCTTATTGTGGAGCTCCATGGCTGTTCCTCAGAGTGTTGTTCAGCCCGTCATTGGGTTAGCTGTAACCCAGCAGGACTGTGCAGCAGCAGTCTCCCACTGCAGCCATTTCTGGGGCATTAGTCACTGACTTCCCAGGAAACAGGACCCTGACTTGAGGGTCCAAAACTTTGTTGTCTGGTTTGCGTGTGACAGTTGGGGTCATTCCTCTGAAGCAAATGCAGGCACAGAACTGGTTTAAGCTAGAGCCTTTGACAGTTTTCCTCCATGCCCTGACTGAGGACATTTTTTATCCAGAGATGTGTGAAAGCACACTCTAGACAACAGCTGTGAGCAATGGCAACTAACTACAGGCATGGGACTACCAAGGAGTAGTGGCAACTCCTTATTCTTCATGCTGTGCTTACACTGCTTGCAGCTGCAGTGTACATTAGAGCCATTTTCTGGCTACACTCAGTGAGGTTAATTAATCCTAGGAGACCAAAACCACAGCAGGACTAGGTTGTGTACAGTCTGTTTTGCCTCCTCTCCCTACCTTATTTTCCTTGACAAACTGCCCTATCCTGAGGCTGACCTGAAGTTCAGGTAGATTAGACCACCCTGACCTCTCTGCCTTCAGCTGTTTGAAAACACTAACATAAAAACTTGTGGTAAAGTGCTTGAGTTAAAAGTGTACGATCATTTGTCAAAATTAGTTGGCCATGTACCTGACCTCCCATAAAAATTACATGAGCTTATTCACAGTATCCTGCTGGTAATTTCAGTCCTGCAAAACTAAAACCAAACAAAGGTTGTGAAGTGGTGGTTCTGGCTAAAACCTACCAGCTGCTCAGCGTGTGGCAAGCCTGGGTAAGTGTCTGATGGAGAAGAGTAGAACAAGAGCCTTTGCTGTTCCTCAAGCACTCTACATTAAGCTTTCTTGTCATTTACAAGTCACTGTACTGCCCACCTAATACCCCAAGATATGTGTTTTGAAACAGGAGGGACTATAGAAAGTCTTAGAGCAGGCAGCCATGACTGGTCTGTGCAAGGCATTGTGAAGCCTGGAGGACTGGTATGCAGGATGCCTTTCTCCACCTCTTATGGAGGAGGATTTGATAGGGAATAGACTCTGAGAAAATGGTGGCAGATGACCAGTCTGTGGAGAAGGGATTAGGAAGAAGGAGAGAGGAGAGAAAAGAGACAATAGTAGGGAAGGAATGTTGTTCTTGGAAGCACATTTTAGAGAGGAAGCAGATCATGTAACAGCCATGGGCAATACCACTTGCATCTTTCATAAAAACAAGGGAAACCAGCGCTATGATTCACCTCATAGCATGATACCACCAGTCTGGTACAAAGAGCCAGTGAGGGTCTGTGTAACTGTGTTTCTTGGACAGTTACAAGACTCTGCTTCCCTTGTGATTTGATTTACCTAGCAAATGAAGACATAACCTCGTGACTATCACTCCACAGTGCAGCTTACCACATAAGATGCTTTTTTTCCTACATCCCTTTTAAAAACAGGGTGCAAACTCACTCTGAGACTCCACAGGATGCATGCAGCCCTGTTCCACTCCTAGCTCTTTGCAGGGAAGAAGGATGAGTGCTGCCAACCTAGGGAACCCAGTGGCCAAGCATGACTCCAGCTCTGAGGTATTATCAGTGCAATAAAACAATGCAGAAAATGGCTATGTCAGGCCATATAATGCTGCAGCATGGTGCATAAAGCTGGTATCAACATCACTTTGATATTCCTGAATTTCATTGCATTTGAAATTGCAATTACTGCCTGATTATATGTTGTTTCTTGTATTTGGGACTCCTGTCTGTGTCCATAAGTTACTGAACTACTCCTGTTTCATCTTGGGAGAAACCAAATTACTTGCAAAACCATTTAGTTTCAGTGCCTTCTCCTTCATACCAATCACTTTGCCATTGACCTTGTCCACAAGAAATTTGTGTGTCTCTGATCTGCAGCAGGCACGCAAGAGCCACACAAACCTTTCTGCTTCCTCCAAGGTCATTGCCTCTCATTCTGTGACGTGGTTCCTCGGGGCACAGTGTTGCTTCAAAGTACAAATTCCATCTGGAAAGGATCTGATAGCTTGTTGCCTGGCAGGAATCATTTCCTTTAGGTAAAATGCCTTTTTTTTTTTTTACACTTGGCAGGGGTGACAGTTTCTGAAACAACTTTCTGCATAGAAGCGTTAGCACAGAGTGGTTTTCTGTTGCTTTGCCTCCAGAGTCTCAGTAGGACACGTATGGGGCGACTGTTCAGATGGGGACCTCTCGACAGAAAAAGTGGCCTCCTGTGAGCAGCTCCACAGGGTGTGAGTCAGTTGGGTTTCTTGGTGCCTTCACACAGACCAGCAAAGTCTGTGCCACTTGTCTTATGATGTGAGAAAAACACTCTCAAATATAAATAGGAAAGCACACCAAGCACTTCTGGAAAGGGAGCTCCAAGAGCTATTAACTCAATTATTTCATTATTCTGATGTTTTTTTCAAAGTCCTGTACTCATGTTCCATGAGGTTTTTCAATGACCTATTTTCTCGGCAAGTCACAGACTCCAGGAGCAGGAAAGTAAATAAAGAATAACCAGTCATCTCTCTCAGATGTGGGCTGGTGAGGGACATCACATCCCAGCACAGCTGTGACAGGAGCAGGCCGCTGAACAGCCACGGCTGAACTCCAGCAACAGCAGCACAGGGCAGGAGGTGGCCCACAGCAGGCTCACCACTCTGGTTTCTTCCACCACCACAAGGGGTGGCCTGAATGAATATCTCCCAGAGGTCCACATACCACAGCTCGCTTTTCCTTCAAGGCAACCACAGAAAGATTTATTTGTCTAAAGAAAGGATTTTAACTCCTTACTGCTGCAACTGGTCAGTGGATTGCTCCCTTGTGTAACAACATACCAGGTGTTCTAAGCCTCCCAAATCAGGGAGCTCTGAGGCTGGGATGTTTTTATCAACTCTTCCTTTTCTTGGGAGTGATGGACACCTCCCTCATCAGAGGAGGTAACACCTTAAATCACTACGGCTGTTCCAGAAAGGTCAGCCCCCAGCAGCTGTTGGAGAATTTAGATATAAGATCTCCCCAGTTTCAGTACAACTGTGCTAAAGTACCTTTGCTTAAGTTGGTGGTCCAGACACTCCCAAGCATCAGCTCACCCTTGTTTCTTGGGGTTTAACCTTGTTTTCATGTGGGTCTATACCCACACTGTGTCCCTTGCAGCACTAACCACCAGACCTTTTGCGCACACTGGGATGTTTCAATTTCTATCACAGGTTCCAGGAAAACTGCCACTGTCCACAGGCTTTATCCTTCCAAAGCTCTGCCACTCTGTCATATGTCACATGGAAATGCAATCAAAGCAAATACTGATGCTGCAGAAAATGTGCTTGGCAGTGTGAAGACATCATTCTCCTTGGTCCAGGAGCTCTGCTCTCTCTCTTCATCCTACGACCCCTGTCTTTGCTGGGCTGTGACATTTTGCCCTTCTAAGTGTCCTGCTCCGTATCTTAAGCAGCTAAACTGACTCTTTTTAATTTTAGCAGCTTTACCTTGAGCTATGCAGTGGACCATTATTTGTTATTTATTATTCTATAAAATATATTGAAGCTTTAAGAAGGCACATGACTATATGTACTCTGCTTCATCAAACCTTTCTCCTCTGCCAGGAGGTTACAGGATGTGTGCCCTGTTTAGAGGAGGAGAGGAGAGGAGAGGAGAGGAGCTAGGTTGCAGACTCTACACAAAGCACCTTCAGAAATAGATCTGATTTTAGGCATCTTCTCATTTTCCAGCATTTCACTTAGTTTCCTTGTTCAGTGTCTGCAAAAAGTCCCTCATGGTGTGTTTGTTTAATCGTTGCAGCAAGTGGTGCTGGGGGACCACAAAAGGCATTTTTCTAATAATAAACACTCCCATGCTGTTAAGGGACTATGGAGCACACATAACTTTGCCTGGATTTTCTTTGGGTCCAGCTGCCTAGAGCCCTGTTTATCCCCCTCTGGAATTCCTGCTAATTGTGCTGAAAGCTGAGACCTCTGTTTGGACTACACTATTCCAAATACACAAGAATATGTGATATCATTTTATCACAAGAGAAGGATGGAAAAACTTCTATCTCTTAGCAAAATCGTTGGGCTGGGAAACTTAAAGACCTTTGTAATTACAGAGTGGGTACCACTCATTTAATTTTAGTCATCTAAAAGCCATGTCATCTTACCTAAGCTATTTGTCTGGTCTCTCTCTATAATCAGTGGAAGGAGATAAGCCTGTCTGGGGATGACTCATTCTGTCTATTTTAGGGTGGGGTGAATCACCCCTTTGCAGCTGCCTTTATCTATCTGTTGACTACAGAAGGAATCAAAACAAATCCCTTAGACCAGAGATACCTAATCTGAAGTGGCTAGAGTTACAGCTAGAATTGCCCACTGAGAAGCACAGTCCAAGAACTCTTTCTGCTGCCTGGATGTTGTCCGATGTGGTGAAAGGATTCCATGATAATAAAAATTTAAATGATGCATCTTCATCTCATTTCCACACACTGCTATGAAGGACCCATCAGTTCCTTTTAACCTGTTGCATTTTCACTTTCTATATCTTCCTTGGGTACCTGAGGAGTTTTTTAGCAGTTAGATAGGTTGACTGAGTGCAGCAATGCCAGCTGTCCCAGCTAGTGTCCTGCATGTTCCCACAGCAATGGACAGGTCCCCACAAATCACACAGTGTACAGGTGGAAGAACTAAAGGCCATTTTCTCAGCCATTTAGTCCTGGATTATTGGCTGGCTGCAGGAGCAGAAAGAACATAATGTATGATACAACATATAGAGTAACTACAAATGCAATTATCACAGAACCGTTCCTATGACTTTGACCTAAAGCTGCCTCCACTCTGTATCCCCTTTTGTGCATGAGAGCTCACTTTGACCCCACTCACCACAGCTGCACATCAATATATTCCCAACTCAAATATTAGTCCAAGTGAGCTGTGAATTTGGCCTAGCTCCTCATTATGTTTCTGCTGCTTTCTGGTTGAGTAAGAGTGGCCATGGAGTAAGGTACCTTGACTAGCCCAGGTGGCCCAGCTTTAACTAACGCTGTCTGGCTTCACCTCCATGTGAGAAGGTCTACAAAGGGTCATTGGATGTATGTTGAGGAGCCAGCAGACACCCCTCCATGAGCATGTGGCTTGGATTGGCCCTGGGCGAATGTCATGTGAAACTGAAGTGGGGTTGTGTGCACCAAAAGGAAAAAAATAAACAGTTTGGAGGGAGGGAGAGGCAAGTGGTTGTTTTTTTAACAGGCATGTAACATCACTCTGTAATTGCTGTCTTAATGTCTGTGTGGGTGCTTGTGTGGTCTTATTACTCCTGTACTTCTGTCACTGACTAAAATTGTTTAAGCAGTATGTAAAAGTATCCATGCTAGCTTGTCCTAGGGATTGATACTGTTACTCAGCAGTACCTGGTCCCAGGCCAAGGTCTTTTCCGCAGGATGCCAATGTGCTACGTGGCGAGAGCTTCTGTTTCAGAGTTTTCCACCCAGACTTCTGAATCCTATGCAATTGCCAAGCCGTCTGCCAGTCTTGTTAAGCGATCACCCAGGGCAGCAGTTCAGAGTCTGCTTAACATTTTCCTGCGGTTACATAAGGAGGGTGTAGAATACTAGTTAGGGAGGAAAATTTAAGCTTCTCTCTAAAAGGCGAACTTCCCTCATCTCACCTTCTAGATCTGACCTCACTTTCTGCTCTTTTACTGTCAGCTCACTATCAGTTTGTTAGCTGTTTTCATCTTCTGTGTCAGTGCTGTTGTGGAAACCTCTTGTAAGAGCTCATTCCCTGTATAAGAATATTTGCTTATTGAATATTTCTTTATCAGTCCTGGCTGACCTGAGGTCTCACGGCTTGCAGATTTTTCTTTGTCTTCCTTTCCAGCATCTCCAAACTGGTGATATCTTCTGCACTGGTTCTGCACTATGTCTAGTCCCTCCTCAGATCCCTTCTTCAGGCTGCAGCTGTGCAAACCCATCTCAGCCAGGCAATGCAAATTCAGATTCTGTCCAGCCATTTGTTTAATATTGCTTTTAAAAGAGCCATGATGTGAGCTCTGGGATACCTGGGCAAATTCCAGCTGGAAAATCTTGCTTAAATGGACTTCCTTTAGTAGTGACTACAGGAAATGTTATTCTTCCCTTTCTGTCCTACCAAAAATGGGTGCGATCTCAGTGCTGTCATCCCATCCTTGGCTGAATTTCAATAGGAGGATGTAAATATGGTGAAAATGGTTTCATGACAGATTTATATGCAAATGTCCTCAAATAATTTGTATGGGACTAAATGTAGGGAAAAACTGTTATTAACAATTCATATGTGGGTGTTAAGTGTCAGCCCTCAAAACCTGCTACCATGAGTTACCTTAGAGTACCCTGGTGCCTTTATACAATGAAAAAGTGTATCTGCAAAAGAGTTGTCATGGAAACATAAAAATAGCTCTGGAAGGGATGTTGAAGGGCCAGCTAGTCCCTTCCCCTGTTACAAGATAAGATCAAATATAATTTAACCATTTCCGACAGACATTCTCTAACCTATTCTTAGAAACCTTAGATTCCCAAGGCAACCTCCTCCATTACTTCAGTTTTTCTGGAAAGACAGCAGTTTCTAGACATCTGATCATTCTTATTGGCATCCTTATTCCTTTTAGTCTGTATCTTTTTTGAAGAACATTTCCCCCAAACAGACACAGGTTCTTCAGTTAAAGCTTTACTAGTGCTGCTTTAAGGTGAATCATTACTTTCTGCATCTTATTTATTACACGTCTATGTAATGTTTACATTTTTGAATCAGCATGGCATTGCTGGCACATGGCAGTATTGTAATCTCCCAGAGCTCCCAGAAAACTGAAGGAACTGTGAATACATCATATAGTCCTAATGGCACATTACCCAGGGGGCCTTCCCTTTCCACAGCTTTGAAAAGATTATGTAGCAGACTACTTTTTTCAGATAGCAGGAATCACAGTGAAATTTAGGTGTTCCTCTTCACCTGAAATGGGACACTTCACCTGAAGTGGGACATATACCACATCCCCATGGATGAGTGCAGAGTTCACTGCCTGAAGCTGCAAATAAGCATGAAGGAATGGGTCCACAGTGGTTGGTCCTGTGCAGCCAGAGGTGACTCCTTCCCTCTGAGAGGCCAGTATTTGTGTCGCATGTTTACCACTGAACAAGGCTATTGACAAGGTTCACGTGCAAGATTGTTGATTAGTGTTTGCTAGGAAAGCTGAGGCACCCAGCGTCTGCAGACAGTTTTTTGACCTGTTGGGAAAGTTTCTGCTGGGAGTGTTGTGTGTTCTCATGCTGTCTCAACTAGTTTTTACTTCTTAGTATTATTTCAAATAAAATAATTTGATAAAATGAGTTTAAATGTGTTATTTAAACTGTTTTACTAGTGAAAAATATGGGGTTTCATTGCATGAATTTTTGGGGCGGGGGGGGAGATAAATAAAAATTTCTCTGTAATTCATACACTGAAATTATGTATGACATTACATTTGACTTTCCTGAGAAAAGATGTAATTGAGCATCTTTATAGCTCTGTATGTGTCTGTACTCAGGTGACTCAGCTAAACTGTATCTCCTGCAATATAAACTTCCCTCTTTATCATAATGGATGATGGTGGTATTTACAGTTTGATAAGCTTCTATTTAGGAAACACCTGAATTCCTATTTCTGGGTTTTAAGGCAAATATTTCAAGGTTCAACTTCTCTGCCAGTGAAAAGCTGTCTTTTCCCTCCAGAGAAAATTAAATTATACTACTCTGCTGGAAAAAAAGAGTAAAAAGTTGATGCCTTGAGCAGCTCTGTGTCTTGCTGTGGATGTGAGAAATGTCCATTTGCAGCAGGTCAGGTGGGATACCCTGCTGTTTTGGCATTTGCCCCTTATCAAGGAAACTGTCTTAAATGTACTGCTTGAAGACATCTCCAAGCACCTATTCTTAAGGGCATCCTCTCTTCACAGGGGATGGTGGCCTTTGGACTTACATCTGCATGTGGGAATGATTTGGTATCCACAAGAGAGCAAAACCCTGTCTGTGTCCACTACCAGGTCTTTCTACTGACCTGGGCCCAGTGCGTTAAGCGCAGCAACACTTCTTCACTCCTCCTTCCCCTCGGTAGCTGTGTTCTTCCTACAGGTTCCTCCTGGTCTCACAGTTGTGATGTAACTCATTGGCAATACCACTCATCAAGGTCAAAGGGCTGCAGCGATTTCATATATCAGAGGACAGAGAGCACAGAGGGGCAAGATGCAAGCTTGCTGCCAGCCTTCATTAGTCAAGAGCAAAGAATTAAAGCTCCTTGGCCTTTGTATAGCAGTGATTAACCTGTAGCCAGTAATTTGAATCTACTTGCTCACAGGCGGATGAGTATTGCTAAGGCAGATACCTAGATATCATCCAAGGCAAAAGGAGTCTGGCAGGGAAGGAGAAGAAATCTGTAGCAAAAGCAGCTCACGGTAACCCAAGAGCATCTGCCATCACACCATGGCGATGGGTATGGAGGGCCACCACAAGAAGCCCCTGGCCAATTTGTCTTTCACTTTAGGGCAGGAGAGAACTTCATGCAGGAGGATTGTGCATCCAGGACAGATCTGCCTGTGCCAATTACAAGGGGCAGGGAAGGGGCTATCACAACCTTTCCCTGATGTTTAACCATGAGACTCCCAAGGATAACAGCAGAGTCAGTGGGTAGCATGAACCTGGGATAGTTTTTGCTAGGCCAAGAATGTGGCCATACTCTTTTTAAGGGAAAATAACTGAAGATGAGCTTTCCTGTGTTTGTTGTTCCAAGGACACCAACATTTCCTCCCTGAAGAAAATGGGGATCAAATTAAGTGTGGGATTCACAAGCCACAGCAGCCAGCCTCTGGGCTACAATGGGCCACAAAGCCCTTGCAGGCGTTTGAAGGACAAAAGCCATGTCCTCTCCTGCAGTATCTCATCACTTGTGCTCCAGAGAAGGTGCAGCTCATCTATGACCAGAGACAGTTGTGTGTCCCCTTGGACAGCTGAATGTGTGTCCATCACATCCAGTCTGGGTCAAAGGACTGAGTTCCAAATCAACAACCTGACAGGAAATCAGAGAAGGCAATTGTGTCTATATCCATGTGGTTGCACCTCCGGGGACTGAGGAAAGGAGACGGCTGGAAGAGGGCTGCCAGCACAGTTCAAATGAATCCTGAGGAAACATGGTGGAAGACCTGGACAGGCGACAAACTTTTCTAGGACTACCTTTGAGGTGGCCGAAAGAGGGCACTCCTGCTGCTTGTATCAACATCTGCTTTCCTGTGTCTCCCCTGATACTCCCTCCTGGCCTGTCTTAGCACTAGTTCTCCTGTGCCAGCACATTTCCATGATATCCTTTCTAGTTTCTGCTGGGCAAAAATACAGCAGTGAAGATGTTTTCCCCATTTCTGAAGAAAAAACAATTATGAAAATAAAACCGATCTCTTTTCCATTCACTAGTAAAGACTAACCTTTGTGTAATAAAGTTATGAATACCCAAATGAAAGGCAGAAAATATATTACGCAGTAGATGAGAGACAAGAATTCTTAATTTAGCAAAATGGCCCAATTATTTGAATACCTGCATCTCTACATAATGTGAACGGACAATACTCATCATCTTTCTTCCTTCCTACAGCTGGTACAGCCAAGACCTGAAACTGTCTGCCTAAAGTTGTGTCCCCAAGCCTGCTGTTCAGCCATCTGAATAAGCTGTCTGATTTTCAGACATTCTGAGCCTTTTACAATTCCCACGTGATTCTGCTAATAGAAAATCTTGGCCTCCAAGCCTTGCTGTTAAATTAAGCAGCACCAGGTCTGGCTGTGATTATTAGAGCTTAGAAAAACCTCCATTTGTGTTTCACTGCATGCCAGGCAGAGCTGGCTGATGTCCCAAGCAGACCTGTGCTAGGCTGCTTTTTCAAGCAGATTTGCACAGCTGTGCTCAGGAAAAAAACAACAAACCAAACAACAAAAAAACCAACACAAAAATGTGGCCCCACATATAAAAATTCTGCAATAGGACTCCTGTAACTCCAGTATTGATGCAAAGCAGCTTTGAAACTGGTGTAGGTACCAGCAGTGGAAGCGGTGAAACAAGCAGCAATGGAAAAGACTTCTAGGAAATGCCCATCTGATGCATTTGAGATGTTCTAAGAAGTGGAATTGAGTATGCTGAGGTTTCAAGTCAGAAGATGAAAGAAAAAGTTCTATTTCAACATATGCTCCTAGTTTGTGTACTAAACGTCTAATATTCAACATTTTTGAATATTCAAGCATTTTTAAACTGCGTGTTATATCATACAATACAAAATACAGATAGTCCCATTATGTCAAAACAAAATCTTCACAGGCTTGAGACAAGGTTTCTCTTCATTAAATAAATTCAGATTTTTTCCAGCTTCAGAT
>WTSP01019563.1:52737-64633 GCA_025331215.1 Actenoides lindsayi | reverse complement strand
GGAGGAAAGGAGAGGGTAAAAGAATGCAAAATAAGAAGAACAATAACAATAGGGAAATTAAAAAGGGAAAAAAGGTAAGAAGACAAAAAAAAGGAAAAGAAAACAAACAAAACAAACCTGCAGCATTTCCTTGATATGAAGGAGTGGAAAGCCAGGGGCAAGCTGTGCACTCTGAAGTGGCTGAGTTCCCCCAGTAACAGCAGGTAAACAGAGGCTGATGGGGGTTATATTCCACACACGCAGCTTTGCTTCTGGTGTCAGGAGGCATGGCTGAACTGTGGGGAGAAAGAAAAGTCAAGAAAGGTTACAGTCAGACCCCCCCTCCCTGTGCACACTGTTTGAATGGTTGCTGAAGGTGTGGTGAACCCCTTAGAAAATGCTGCAACTGTCCTTCTCCCTTTTTCTAAGAAGAAAATGAAGATGAGCAAATTAATGCAACCATTGTATTTCATTCAGGCATCTCCAAATGGATAACTTCTGAGAAAAAGTATAGTTAATATGAGATCTGTGCCTTCAGAGCTATAGGTCCTGCATTTGCTGTGAGTGCCCCTGGCTGAGTGTGACATTCAGAGAAGCATAAAATATTTAAAACCTGAGAAATGGAATGCTTCTACCGAAGTCCTCAGATGATGCTCAAAGTAGCACAGGATATTGTATTTCAAAGACGTGTTCAGATCCATTCTAACATTGTACATTCAAGCTCCTCCCCAGCTGCTCAAAATGCCTGATAGATAACAAGCCATGTGTGCACCTATATGTAGGTCAATACCATCATCTGCTCCTGTGGCTCCTTTCTGTTCATCCACCAAACTCACTGAGTCATAATTGTTTCTATTTCTGGGATGCCTGTGACCCCTCTACTCCCCACCCTGTGACAGGACCACTGTGGGAACACCCTGCTCTGCTGATGGCACTCCTCTTCTCCATGTGTGCCCCCCATTCCTGCTTCTGCCCTGTCTTAGGGGCACTTCATGCCCCTTGAGTTGTTTTCCTGTGACTCCAGTTCTCCGCTTCCCACATCTTACTGTGTCCCTGGATGCATGTACCCTCTGCTGTATGCCTAAGGGCCATGCTGTATCCTTTCCATCTTTGTCTCCCTATCTGTCAGGACTGTCTATCACAGAAATCTGGCCTGGTTCACACTTTAAGACTCTCTGAAATGTGAAGAAGGTTGCATCCAGGGATCTGGCAGATGAAAATAGAGCACATTCGCAAAACTGAGATCTTATCTGCAATTTCAGACATGTCCAAATTCAGAGGGCTTTAAGACATTTTCTTATTTTTGTTCATGCCTCTCTTGAATTAAGACCCTTGGAGAATAGCTATGTGAGAGTGTGGTCCAGCTGGTATACTTACATGTCAACAAGCCCCTGACCACAAATAAATGCTGCCCTTGTCAGGGGAGTCTGAAGCACTGGCCAGGTTGAAACAAGTGGGATATGGTTGAAACAACCAAAGTGCCTCTCCTTCTGCTTGTTCAAGCTGTCTGGAGGGACATGGGACTAAGGGCACATTATGTGTTAATAAACTTTAGTATGCTGGAAAGGTAGCTGATGTACATAGTCAGGTTTTTCCTCCTAATGGAAACAAGGACCCAACTATCACTGATCACCCTAACTGCATTCAATAATGTAAAAGATCCAAGAAAAAGAAGAAAAAATAAGTGCCTCTCTCCCAGGAGGAATCTCCATGGATATAAGAAGGTGTGGGACACATCTGGCCCTAAATACCCAGTATAGATACATACATTATGGATAGCAGCAGCTAGTGTGTGCATTCCCATCACCTCTAAAGCAGCAGTCTGCCACCAGCCTGTTTATGCCTGTCACAGTGTAATTTCATCCCCTGAGGGTTATCTTGTGAACTTTGCTAGCCTGTGAATCAACACAGAGGGCCTACGACTGCAGGCTGTTGTGTTTCTCTCCAAATCTCCCTACCTTTGGCAATATCCATCTGAGCAGATTCAAATACTTGCCAGAGTATGTGGACCATTGGTGGACATGTTGTCATTATATGAGAGAGCTAAAGGTCGTTTTCCTCAGGTTAGACTAAGACCCAGACAAGGCTCTTCTCCATCTGTCTTCTCTGATGCACAACACTGTCTCATACTAGGCAATGGCAGAGCTTGTTGGCTGAGGTCCTTGCAAGCCTCCCTGCTGCAACTTACATCAATGAGTCACCTAAATGGCTCTTTCTGATCCCCAGCTACACAGCTGGTGCTCCCCAAAAGCCCCAGGATGTTTGCTTCCCACGGGATGACCTCCTCAGCCCTCCTAGTTGGGATGAACACCAGTCCTTTCCATGGAATTCAGTTGAAGGCAGCCTGCTTGGCCCTTTTTTTGTCATGTGTGGTGTTCACTTTACCTCTTTGCCCCACCACACACGTTTCAGATGTTTGCATTGCCTGCAACATCTTCGGCTTATTTCTCCCACCAGAAACCCAAGTCATGCCCCAGCCTGGCAGTCCTCATTCCCACCCACCATTCACACTTACACCCTATTGATAATGAGATGAACCCATGGGTTAATAACCTATAATTTAAGATACTTACATGCACTGAGTATTAAACTGGGTGTATGGTGTGAAAAATGTCTTCTGCCAGCAGTTAACTTGTATGGCAAAGATCATGTGCCCCATCCTTGCATGGATTTGGTCCTATTATTTTCAACTCATATGCAAATATTCAGTCTTGGCTCCTTCTCTCCTATTAAAGGAGGCCTTATGATTCACTGTCATTACATTTAGTAGATCTCTGTGAACAAACTTTAAAATATCAAGATTCCAGGGCACAAAAGCTCTTTTATAGCCTTCATTCATGATTTGTCTTGCCATTTTGAAATGACCCTTGTCTTGAGCACTGTATCTTGTGATGCACAAATTGATTACAGGAAAAGGTTTCTAAACTAACATAACTCATTATTGATAATACAATAGTTGTGTTTTATCTAGAGATCTCTGATCTAGGGAGTTGTTGTTTCTTAAAGCCTTTTCCATAGCAAGGGAAGAACACTGCAGAATATTATTCAACATTATTGTGCACAAACAGTACTTTATTTTACAATATTTTCAGAACATAAGCCTGTCCCAAGTACTAACAGGAATATCCAGAAGTGCTCTTAACCAATGGCTCCAAAATGCCCATTGGTACTGGGTTTCAAAGGGGCAGCTATAACCTCCCCAGTCCTCGCATGTGTTTCTTATCTGAAATGCATGTATTTATACAGAGCCTGGCATGACTCCAAGGAATCTGTTGCGATTTATCAAGTGAATATCCTGCATTTGGAAATTGTCTGCATACTTACCTACACAATGGGCTCCTCTGCTACATAACCCTCCTTGAGACAGCTCCTTCTTCAGTTCCCTCCAGCCTCTCCTCCTGTTTCCTTGTTTATTCTCCTGCACACTGGCATTTCTGTCTGAGCACCTCCATATTCCACACGACTTTTTGGGAACAGTGGGTCACACTGTCTGCTGATCCATTCACCTTTTGTTGTGTGCATGTGTAGTTCTGGAGAGAGAAATCCTTTATTTCACAAAGAAAAGCCAAATCATTTTTCTAGACTCTTTACGGCACATGGGTAAGGAAATGGTGGGGTCAGACAAGTTCCTGTTGAATTTGCAAAGTGGCTGCCTTGATTTAAGCCACAAAAACCTTGTCTTCCATCACAGCTCTTTTCAAAACAGAGCTGTAATCCTTGTATAAACTATACTTTGTTTTACACTATGCCAATTACTTAACTGATACTTCAGGAGTAAGTTTTACTAAGGCCATGTAAGGCTCTGACTAAATCAGTCCCATGGCCTTTTCCCCAAAAGCTCACTCTTCCCATGCAAACCCAATCCCAGCATTCCTCTCCTTCCCCAGAAACCTTTAAAAACACACAGCTCAGTCATGTGAAGTAGCTGTCCTGGTTTAATTTATGCTGCAGAAGTGAATGCCAGTGTGGCAGGACCCAGGCTGGCTACTGGTGTCACCATCATCCACAGCCATGGTTTCAGCAATTTGGGACATCCCTGTGGTTTTCCCAGACTGGGGCTGGGGGCGGCAAGAAAGTCTTCCTATTCAACACAAGCAGAGACAGCAATAGGGTCCTCCCAGTCAATGGCAGAGAAGGAGAAAAGTATAAGAGAAGCACTGCTTTCAGCTTTCAGGATTTCTCCCTCTTTCAGATTACCTTGCATGTCCCAGCAGGTGAGAAGCAACACCCAAGTAACCACTGCAGAGTAGACATGCTGGCATATATGCTGGCACCCATCAAAGCAGCCATGTCAGCTGAGCCTGGGCAAAGGAAGGTCTGTGGTTGCAATCTGAGAGATGTAGAGGAGAGGGGGAGGATTTGTAGGAGAGGCTTTCAGTGAAGAAATTAATCTTGTGGTTCTTAAAAATAAAATCTTAGCCTTTCAGTTATTTTTAAGGTCATCACCAGCAAGTTCAGTGGGACTTCTGTTTAGGAGGTAACAGCAATTAGGCTTGCAATTAGTAACAATAAATGAAGATGTTTACAGCCGTGCAAGTTCACTGCCTCACTCTGCTCCTGTATTCAGGTGGGTGCATCTGCATCTGTAACAGTGTCAATCTCTGTTAGATGTATCCCAGAGTTACCAGTGCAAGCCTATCAACAAGGTGCATATGTTCATGATTATATTGAGCTCATGTTTTCCAGCTTCTCTTCACAGCTACAAGATGCTATTTTCTCAAAACAGAAGCTCAGAGTTGAACCTGGAGGTAACAACTTCATCTGATAAGCTGGGCTGCATGTATAAGTGTAAAGCATTTGTCCATATGGATATATCGGATAGATATTGGTGTTGCTCTCAGCCAGCCTAAGTCATATGAATCCCAGTTCCTGCCTGTATTTCACTATGAGGGCAACACCGAAGTCTTCTGTGTTGCACTTTGTATTTCTTGACCATGACACTGAGATGTTTAGCACCTTCTTTCATGAAGATGCTCCATGGGCTTGCAGCTCCTTGTGAGCTTTTCTTTGCTCTTGAGACAGCTGTTGAGAGTAACTGTGTTGATGGCTGGTGGAAATGGGTCCTGCAGGGGTCTGAAAGTCAGTTTGAACTATCCGGATAAGTGTAGCCACAGTGGTTCCTTGCAGTACCCAGACTGCTCCAGGGAGAGAGATGTTCTTTCCACCAACTCAACCACTTTTCACAACTATTGAAACTTCTCAAGACTAGTTCATCAGACATTTTTGACACTGATTTTCTCCTGTTACTGTGTGTGAAAGCTGCAGTGGAGGTGCCTTTGCTTCATCACAGAGACATGCAGGGGAAAAAGCGGTTCTTGTTAACAATTAATCTTCCCCTCAGGAGTGTGGATAAAACACTGTTGTAGCATAAAAAGAACACAAAGTCAACGGACCAACAATAAATCAAATGTGAACTTGCAGACATACCCCCTTTCACCCAAATTTTGCTCTCAGTTCCTTCCTAATAGTACTTCAGGCACTGCAGCGATGTCAGTTTCAGCATTGCTCCTTTTTTGGGTGGTTTGGGTTTTTTTTTGTAGTTTGTTTGCATGAAGGCCTTTGGTATCATAACGTAGGTCTCATTACAGCAGGACATTGAACATACATGTAAGAAACAGGTAGCCAATGGCTTGGACTCCACAGTACAAGAAAACACTCAGACATGAAGCTCAAGGATGTTTTGTTTTTTTTTTTTTCACTTTATGAATGCATTTCTATCGCTTTGTAGAATAATTTTTATATTTCTTTTCAGGACAAAGAGTATGTTAGCCCTGGATATATGTGGTGAAGGAAGTACTGAAAAGGACTGTACTTGGACTAGCATGACAGGTGTCTCTCTATCAGCCCCTATCCTAGACATTTTCAGAGATAGAAGTGCTTCAGAGAATGTGCTGAAGCTTGACATCATAGTATTTGGGCAAGACAACTGGACCTGCCCTTGGTGGCACAAGGAACAACCTTGTCTCAGGTTAACCTGCAGCTGTGGTTGGTCTCTTGCTGGCAGTTCTACTGACACAGAGGTGAATAGTGCTGAGTGACTGGAGAGCAAACGATATTGGCTCATAATGTAGAGAAAAAAAATAGGAGACATGCAGACAGTACTGATAAATATCCTGGCAGCTATGAGTCAAACAAACAACTCACCGTCTACCTTTGTTTCTTTGCTTTGAGGATTATTTTTAAAAAGAAATTTATTCTGTGGGATCTAACCACCATTTCCCATGGCTGGGGAAACTGGAAAGTAAATGGTGGAGAGAAGGTTGGTATGAGTCAAATGGCAGTGTCCAAAGAAAGAAACCAAAGAGACAAGGTTAGAAGCTTTCCTCACACTATTCTTCCTCCCATGGCTCATCCTTGGCTCAGAATATCCCATGTATACAGTGGTAGGACTCTGAGGTGTGCCATGCTTGCCAGAACGCCTCAGCTGTGTTGAAGCATAGTGGAGTACTTGAAGCCAGCTTACTGGTCTGTGTTCAGACAGAAACAGTTGTTACCACACTTAGTTAAAATTATGTGTTTCTCTGTGGCTATGCAAGCGTCAGGTGGTAATTGAAGCCCAAACTTGAAAGGCACCTGTCTGACAGTGGTACTACAATCAGGTTTTTACAATCTTCTACCTCCTACCTATACAATATTACCTGTGTGTCTTTGCCAGCATACACATTCGGAAGTGCTCTCCCCAGCAGTGATGTGTTCTGCTTCGTTCAGGATGTAACACTCATAGAATCATGGAATGGTAGGGGTTGGAAGGGACCTCTGGAGATCATCAAGTCTAACCCCCCTGCCAACGCAGGATCAACTTTGATGGCCTTGCTGGTGATAAATTATTCTGGTTTCAACACTACACTGTTGCAACCAGGACTAGTGCACTTCCTCTCCTGGTGCTGATCTGCACCTGAGAGCACAGCTGGATGGGTTGATAACTCCCCCCTCCCGAGTTTAATGAAGCATCTAGAAAATGTATCCACTTCCAACTTCTTGTGCTAGTCTGTGCTTATCAAGTGCTAGAGACATTCTGAATGATTATTGCCAATTTCAGACAGCCACTACATGTTCTGGCTGCATGTGAAGAAATCCTCAAACAGTTTTGACAAATATTTTTCCATTCAAATTCTGCAATGTAATTGATGTTGAAACCTTTTGTGAAACAGTTTTGATATTGCATTGAAAAAGGTGCAAATTAAGCAACCTAGTGTAGTTTTGGAAACAGAAAAAGAACAAAGAAAGCAAATTTTTGTTTCACAGTGCTTTTTAGTTTACTCTGTTTCTGCCTTTTTAAACATGTTTTTTAATATCTTCCCACCTTTTTGGTGGGCTGACAAAAGAAACCATTCCAAAAAAGCAGAAAGGTAACCACTTTTTTTTTTTCCT
Source organism: Actenoides lindsayi (assembly GCA_025331215.1). Taxonomy (NCBI): domain Eukaryota; kingdom Metazoa; phylum Chordata; class Aves; order Coraciiformes; family Alcedinidae; genus Actenoides; species Actenoides lindsayi. Next base: position 57,283 of record WTSP01019563.1, on the reverse strand, counting down.
CTCTTTTTCTTCACATTTTAAAACTTGAAGTGAAAACTGGTACTTGACGTGAAACAAGTGTCAGTTTTAATTAATATTTTATTAAAAGAAGTCGAGCACTTAAGTGTGGGCAAAGAGGAAAGGAAATGTGGAGGGAAATCTGATCAGTGAGGCTCATGGCTGTCGAACATCCTGAACAAGCAGGAACTGTGTACCTTCCTGCCTAGGCAGGAACATTGATAGTATTTTAAATCATGAACCTGAGGATGATTGGCTCTGATGCTCTCCATGTTAGTATTTAGGAAGGGCAAACACCTGTGCTCTGCCTCAGAGTAAGTGCTTGATGAAGACTGCGTGAAGAGTCTTAAAGATATCTAGCAGAAGAGCTAAGCCAGGTAATGAGGAGGTGCCAATGTAGACGTTAGCAAACAGAGAAATATTTAGGGAAGCTTGTTAGAACAATAAAGGGATTCCAATACTATCTCAGCCGAGAGTGGCGTCCATTTCTTCTATCACCACAGGGAAGTAAAATTTCCCCTCATGCAGGCTTAAGGTATCTCAACCCTAATGCCTATGTCCAATTTTCTGAACACAGCTTTGACGGAAAGAACAGCAGCTGCCTCTCCCCTCTGACTTTTTCAGCACTCTCCTTCAGTTGCTCAGAACAGATTAATTTGTTTTCCTCACCTCATTTTCAAAATTCAGACAAAGGAAATTATTGTCTCTCAGCTTATGCAAGACAACAGGCAAGGGCTGCGGAGGGAAGATGCAGCTCTAAGTAACTTTCCTCTGATTTGCAACAGGCCCCATGGTCATTCCTGTCATTGAGCCCTGGGGAGCACAGGACTGATGCAGTACTTTTGCTGTGAGAAACCTCCTGGGCATTGCTATTCTTCTTTGCTCTGCAGACACATGAGCAGCAATAACATTACTGCTTGCATAACTCCACATTTCTTGACACACAAATAACAATCAAACCTGAAGATTATAACTGCCAGGTTTTTTCTGAATAACTTAGGTTATAAAACTGTCATTTCAGGAGACCAGTTGAAATAAAACATCCTCTTTCTCAGGTTTGGGTGTGTGAGTGTGCAGAGCTTGCCCAGCTCGCCTTAGCTCCAGCTGTCAGTACTGCCTGGACTCCCCAGAGGAAGTTCTCACACCTAACAGAAAGCTGCAAAACCTAGACAAACAGCAACATTTGCCTCCTAAGATGTGGAAAAAGATCTCCACCTCCAAGGAGGAACTGTGAAATGATGAAGAGCACAAGTGTAACAGCCCAAGAGCTCCCTGTTCAGATTTCTGTTACGGTTTGCCCATGTCTGCTGTTTATCCCAGACATTTTCATATATTGGCTCACGCTGCACCAGGGAAAGTGGAGACAAATTTTCCACCGTTGCTATCAGGGCTAAGCCGCAGCAATGTGAGAGCAGTACTGTGAGACAGCTTCCAGCTGGTAGCAGGGCTTTCAGCACGGCATCGTCTAACCCTTCTGGGAGCAAGTGTTGGGAAAGCAATCTGGAGAAATGCATTGTCTCAACCAAACAAACAATAGCGAGTGGTCCTACTTGGATAAGGTGCATCCTGAGAAATATACCCAAGCTGACATTTAGGCATCAGACTAAACCTAAAAATTATTTTCTATCCCTAGTGGTTATAATTTTATGAGGGTCACTCCTTCACTGCAAGACTGCTGGAGAAACGTGAACTCAGCACTGAGCACTGCTTTTACCAGGTTTTTAGAAAAGCCTCATTGATTTTCTAAAATGAAAAAACATCTGTGATTCAGCCCTACATGTCCAATGAATGAGGTTAAATTATTCCAGTCTAATCCCACCTTGAAAATAAATGTTCTCCTCCTCATTTAATTTCTGTTGCATATGGTTCCTTTCTGCTAATCATTATCTGGGCAGAAAAAAAATAAATGCTGTGATTGACAGCATGGAGAGAAACAGATGGTGCTGTTTCTGGTCAAGTGAGACCTAGAGAAATAGTCATATTAACTATCTCTTCAAAGTCACTTTTTTTTTTATGATAAGCTCTGTCAATACCTTCTATGTCAAGCACTCAGGTACACACGAACTTTAAATTAAATGAAGCCAACAAAACATTTCTAGGCAGGTGTTTTTTACCAATATTTCTCACCAGCTTTAAAGTAGATCTTTCACATACAAAGATCAGTAAGGGTGCTGAAGTACAGAGCAATACATTCATGGTGCAAAATTCCCTAGCGATTGCTAGGATTGATGGTACTACTCACTATGTAGCTACTGTGAAAGAAACCTACCAAGGCTAAAAAGCATAGCAAGGTTCACAAGAGCAAAGTAAGTTAGTTGTTTGAGTGCATATCCAGAGTAACTATAGATATTACTTTGAAATGGACTGGCATAAGTGGGAATACTGAGTCTGTGTAATTTAGATAAAAAGTGCTCATGAAGTTCCTACTTTGCATTTCGCGGAGAATGAATACACCCCATTTTTTCTGCACAGTCAAAATACAACAAAGCTGGCAAGCAAAGCTCCAGCAGACCTGATGTGCAGGAAGTCTCCCCCATAAAGGAGAATTTAAAGATATTAATCTATGGTTTTGGTCATCTAGACTAGCTATCTAGCTATGTTTTCTAAAATTGCTCTTTTCTTCTCAGAAGCACATCCAACCAACACAGCTGTTCACACACATACTTCTCTTTTGGGCCAAAGCCAGTTTCTGAATGACGTTCACAAGCAGCTCAGAGATGCAGCTTAGTGTCAAATTCACAAATTCTTCCTGGCTGGTGGAGTCAGCAGCAGCTTCTTCAAGACACTCCGGCACCCTACATGCTGTGCACAGAGTTATGGCTCCTGGTGTAGCCCCATGCCAGGAAAGCAACATAAATGCTTTGCCAAATTAATGTGATTAAAAACCACAGGTTTAAGGACTTCCATAGACTGGGACCAGATTTGGAGGCTTGGTGCTATGCCTGAGAGTAGCAGGGACCTGCTTAGCACTTCAGAGGCTTCAGTCATTATTTTCACCAGGTATGTTTTTCAAGAATGGATCTTTAGAAAAAGTGAGAAAAACTAACTTTGCTATAAATGAGCCTAATCTTAAAATACTTCTTGGTGCTAATTTTATTGATTAGTGATTAAAATGAATTTTTTCCCTGCTCATCCAAGTGGGTGAAGTAGTTGGAGATACTCTGGTGTATGATGTTATTTCCTGGGGAAGGAGTAGAGATGTCAGAGGAGAAAGAAATTTTCCTTTTCCTGGAGGAAAATGCCTTTTTTGGCCACAGGAGCTGAACATGGTGAAAGCCAAGCACCCAGTTCAGGGAGTTCTGTCACAACCACCACCAACTTCATTATGCTGCAGGTATCATTCCACCAAGGCCTTGTGCATTCATGGGGCTTTTGCGTATCCCAAAAGGCATTTACATAACTCTGGTCACAGGAGAGGGCTCTGCTCTGTGTGTGTGTGTATGAGGGAGACTGCTTGAGTACTTTAGTCTCATTGAGCTTTGCCTGTTTTTCATCACAAAGCTACAGATTCATAAATAAAATTTTGACACAGACTTGATGTTAGGTCTGTGAACCTGCATTAAACCATGAGCATTTGGCTTGTAACATTAAAAAAAGAGAAGTAAGTTTTGCAATGATTTTTCCAGACATATTTCACATCAAGACTTAGACCAATGTGTAAACTAGCAATGGTCTGTAAATGTTCAAAGATTGGCTGTAACTTGTATCACAGAACAACAGCGACAGTCATATAAAACCTATGTCCTTCCCAGGAGATTATGTTCTTCACTTTAATATATGAAGAAGAGATAAAATTCAACCCTGTGAGAACCACATCATGAACCATGAGCAAGACATTTTACCTACAGTTTTCTGCATGGATCTCTGAAGTAAGGCATTAAAGTTGTGGATGGATGGGTGGATGGACAGATGGATGGATGCATGTATGCATGTATGAACAAGACGAATCCAAGAACTACTCTTGCTACATTTACAGGGTACTGAGTAAGGACATCTGATGGATGAGATGAATTAGAGTCTTCATATAAGGTTTCTGAGTCTGTTTCTGCCCTTCAGGGCTGGAATAAGGGTTATTCAGTAGGTAAACATGTTGCTCTTCTGATCCTATTCCCTTGAACATATGCAGTTTGACATTTGGAAGGCACTGCAGAGTATCAGATGGTTCATACAGAAGCAACATTCTGTTCCCACACTATCAAAATGGTGTTTGTCCCTAATTTCAACACATTTGATCCCTCCCTCAGTATTACAATTAACCCCACTGCCATGAATAGGTGTACAGTGTTTTATCTTTTTCTCTAGTCATCTTCTTTCAAGTTAGCAAGAAAGGATACTCAGGAAAGTACTGGAAGAAAAAGGGGTACAAGTCACCCATACCCACCCCTGTGACACGATGTGGAGACAGCAGAGGGAAAGCAGCTGCCCCGCAGCTGCCTGCAGGGCTGGCCAGCAGCGTGCTCCAGCTGGCACAAGCGGCTGACTGCTCCCTGGTGACATCCTCCCGCAGATCCCATTGCCGTGTCTGACGCCAGCTTCAGTTCCAGTGTTT
>WTSP01019563.1:0-39097 GCA_025331215.1 Actenoides lindsayi | reverse complement strand
TCCACAAGCTCTCAACCTGCTCCTCATTGCCCCCCAGGGAGAGCTCGATACATTCCAATTGCTCTCTCACATAGAGATCTTCTCCCTGCATTGCTTCACTCCATCTTTATAGTCTACATGACAGACCTGTCCTCTCTTACAAAGGTTATAGACTCTCCTTTTGTTCTTGAGGTCCAGTCAAAGGTCCCTATTTAGCCAGGCTGGTCTCTTTACCCACCTGCTTGTTTTTCTGCAGATAGGGACAGCCTGCTCCTGTGCCTTTAAGACTACTCTCTTGAAGTATGTCCAGCCTTGCTACATATATATATATCCTTCAGCACAGCCTCCCAAGGGACTTTGTCAACCAGTCTCCTGAACAGGTCAAAGTTTGCCCTCTGGAAGTCCAAGGTGGCAGTTTTACTAACCTCTCTCCTTGTATCCCTAAGGATGTGAAGAATGTGCGTAGCATTCAACCACCAGGGCAATGATGGGTAAGAACCAGGTGGACTCTGTTAGAAAGCAAGTAAATGAATATTTCTTTGTTCTAACAGCTGCCAAGAGGCATGCTTGTTTCAGCTTTTGCATGAAATGATAGATGGGGGCTTTGAAGCCTAATTGTCTTTGGTTTTATTCCTCCACTCTTTGGGACATGGGTGCTGTGGATGTTCATTACTCACATTGGAAACATTTGTCACAGGAAGGTCCTGGAACAGACTTTGGAAAGCCATGAAAGTCCTAATGGCAGCTGAAAACATCAGTGCTGTACTAGCACTTGCTGAATCAAATTGTTAAGTGCCAAGATAAATTAATGTTTGTCTCTGAGTCATTCTCAATTTTGTGGAGCCCAGGGTTTTCAGACTCCTACCAAGAAAATCCTCCCTACTTGAAAAAGAAACCCTATTTTCATGGAAGCAGCTTCCAAAATCTGGAACCATGTTTGCATAAGTCTTGCTTCACTCTCCAGTAAATTCCTTTCCATCTCTCCTTGCCCAGTGAAATAACTGGAATATTTTAATTTAAAAATAATAAATAAATCAGGATTTTCAGTAGTAATAAAGCATAGGCTAATGAGCCTCTTCTGCAAGGCTATTTAGTTAATTAATATTTATACACTGAAGCAAGGCTCAAGAACTTATCTATGAAGTGTTATTCAATGATTCTGAACATTTGCCTTGCAAATTCAAGATTTCACTGAAATTGAATTAAGATTCCTGCCATTTGAGCTTCAAAATAAGGCAGACAAATCCAATAAAAGCATGAAGTAAGGAGACACATCTCTCTCTGGCAAGCCTGTGGGCTGAGATAACCAGGAGTTGTCCCTGTTCCTGGGGCTGTCACTGAGGCAACTGGGGTGCTGCAGGCAGCAGGCCATGTGTATCCTACGAGGAAACACTGATCCCAGAGCAGCTGATGTTTCTGCTCCTACATCACACAGCTGGTGGAAAAGGAGAAAAAGGGAAGACCTGTTTCTGGCTGCCTTTGCTTCTGGCAGCTCCGAGCACTGCCCCTGTGCTGGCTCTGCCTGGATCCCATTTATCCATGGGGGCTGGCACTGCCTGTCTAAGGAATTGGAACTGGCACAGCCCCACACTTCTCTGAGTGAGCTGTTAAATAGGAAATCACCAAGGCAAGTGGTGGGTACAGGCCAACAGTGACACATTTCGCTCTTGTACCACCACATAGATATACCCCAACTGAGCACTGCTCACCCCTTTCCACTGCAACTCCAGCCAGCATATCCTCCTGTCACATGACTTGCCCTGCTGTTTCCCACTGAAAGGATATGAATGTAAAACACAGTGCTTTCTCACCATCATTGATGCACTTTCTCACTATTGTTAAGCAAGCATCATGTTGCACATCCCTTCCATCATCTCCAAAGGTCTGAATGAAAAGCCTTCACATCATGGATCTCTACTCTGGGTTCATCTTCCATTTAGACAGGAGAGCCACAACCCCTTTCAAAATCCTTGCTGCTTGAGACTTACTCTCATTACTTGGGGTCAAAACCAGGGTTTCCTATCATTTCGCAAAGATATAGATTAGGGTTATTTCCTGCAGATGCTCCATACATTATCCCCATCTCAGTAATATGACAGGGAGCCAAGACACATGATGACTGCACCTTACAGCTGCAACCAATGAAGTCAGGAGATCTAACTCCTTTCTCCTGTTTAGCACTACCTGTGGTGCTGTGCCTTGCTGCCATATCATGCTGGTATGCTTAAGACTTTTTACACTATCGAACAACATAGCACCTCATTTCACTGGTGGATCTTGGTCTTCAAGTTGGTCGCATACTGGTTTGTTCCCATGATGCCTTTTGGAAAGCACCTTTTCCCCCCTCAAAATTAAACCTGGATGATATCTGTGGATCGTTGGCTCCAGAGACTACCTTCTGGATGGATGAAACCTTCACCAGCATCCCAAGTGGCCCCTCGTGCTACCAGTTCCCTCACATCCCATCCCTGGACAATGTAACCTCAGCCTCATGCTCTACAAACATCCACTGCAGCACCTTGCACCACAACCCACACATTTCATCAGGCATCTGAACCAGAAGGAGAAGCCCCAACCAAACACCAAGCAGGGTGATCAGCCTTGAGCAACTTGAGTGTGAGCCAGCATTTCACACTGCAGTGCCAGGAATCATTCCCTGAGACTGATGCCTTAAGTAATGTTGTTGTAGCCATGTACTGGTGCAGAGTTTCTCACAGGCCAGGGAGCTACTTGCTCCTGCAAAGGCTGCGTGTGCACAAGGATGTGTATGCATTTGCAGAACTGTATTCTGCAGTGCTGGTTTTCTAGAGGTAACTAGTGTATGGTTCAAAAAATCTAAGGATATTATTATACATACATTATTTTATTCTTTTAGTCTGAAATAAGCCCCTAGTAAATGTGTATTTACTTGGCAGCAAAGAAACAAAACTTGGTTTGGCAGCTGCATTTAGGAAAACACTGGGAACTCAAGGGAAAAAATATCACCTGGCTGAGTAGGCTGAACTGCAGCTCAGAAATGGGGCTCTGTGAATATGAATTCAGCTCAGTTTTTCAGAGCTACTTACCCAGTCTCCTTCCATAGTTGGCCAACTGACAGAAATTCAGTATTTTTCTTTTAGTGAATGAAAAGCATAGTCAGAAAAAGCCACTGGGTCAGGATCATATGCAAAACTCCTCTTGTGCTTTTGTTTCCTAATTGCTCTTGGAAGGATTTTTCGGACTGGTCTGACGCAGTTGTGTGTATGAATTTCCTGGCAAATAAGGAAGGTGACTGTGTCCAAAAGACATTTAAGAGTGTGAATTCACAGCCTTTCCATGTCTAATCAAGAAGCATAAACCATTAGCCACATGTTCTCCATTTCCATCACATTTTTTCACACTTAAACAAAAACATGCCAAAGAAAAGGTGCTACATTTTTTAATGCCCTCAAATAGGAACCACGGGAATCCATTAAATGCTGTGGTCATTTCCAGCATACAAATCAATTTTCCTTGTGGTAGTGAAGTGGTGAATAATGCCTGGTTTGTTTAAAGGAGCATGACTGATTTTGGATGAAGCTTCCTGTCACCTTGGCATTTTCTTTTTTATTTATTGCATGCAACTGTATAAAACCTGGTAGTGGTCTCAGTGCCAGGCTTACTAGTGGAAGAGCTGAAAGGATCACATAACTCCTGGTACAGCAAAGAGGTTCTCCTTCTGCACGACATTTGCTGGACTCCTGAAAAAATTATTTTGAATAACATGGCAGAGAAGGATTTCATCTGTTGGCATCTACTGGCTTTATTTTTTCTTCCATTTTGCCTGTGTCAAGATGAATACATGGAGGTGAGCAGAAGAGCTTATAAACCAGTGGCCAAAGTATTGCAAAGTCACCACCAGACTGGCCATAAAGGTTCCAGAAGCAGGGAAATATTGAAACCTCGGAGTCAACTTATAGAGTGGACTGGTGATAATAGCACTTCTACAGACCAAAAAGTCCTGAGACCAGAGGTAGATGATGTAGAACTGACTACCTCAGATAGAGTCCAGGTACTCTGAATTAATATTCTAAAGATATCTTTAAAGCTAATGAGATTTTTTTTTTTCTAAGATAATTAGTGATATATTTATAAAATGATTTTTATTAAAGTTGTGTATTGGTCTGTATCCTGCTGGGTTGCTTTATAGGATCTTTTAATGAGCTGGTAGAACCAGCAGTGGTTGGGAACACTGGTTTCAACATAGATACCAGCCCTTCATTTTGATGAAACTGTGATCCCGTGCAATCATATATTGTCATACATAGTCTCTTAATTTTCAAGGTATTGCTTAATATATTAAAGTTTTAGATTCTGTTAACTGATTTGGATGTGAAGGAATATTACAGAATTTATAGAGGTATTTGGAAAGATTCATTTAGCAGATGATAACTTTACCTGAAAATTATGTATATAAAGTGTATTTTTTGCACCTGAGACAAACATAATGAAGTTTTAAATGTTCAAAAATGTAATTCTAAGGAACAGAAAACAGATACTAAGGAAAAAACCAGATACTAATGTAGTGAGCAGATTTAGTAATATATATCAGCTGGACAGTTTCACAGGAAAAAAGTCAGAATAAAACTCTAAATCAGCTCTAGTTTCTGTTTTAAATTGTGAATCTTTTTATGCCTTTTACATGGCATTTCAGATATTATAGTCATTAGATCACAGTAAAGGGGAAATTACTTTAATTTGATTATATATAAAATATTGCTGTCCAAATTTAAAAGGAAAAAACTTGAAGGGCAGAAGATGAAGTTTTTTCTAGCACTAAACAAAACAAAATTCCATTTAAATGAAATTTCTGTTGATTTATGTTCTTTAGAAACCAGAACATGAGTATTTTGTTCCTGTTGTTAATACAAAATATCTGAGTCCTGTAAAATTCACCTTTTATCATTTGTTTTTTAAAGCTCTTTTAGATCAAACTATGATATCTTGAATTCCAAAAATTATGGACATGCAGACAAGTGTTGAATAGTAACCTACTTCATAAGCAGAGAAGAGATTGATTGATTTTAATCCTGTAGTAGTCTTGAGGAACTGAAACACATTCAAACATGGGAATAGGTTTAATAGATCACTATATTCCCTGTATTTAAATATTATAGTGCTTTGCATTTCGTATTTCTTGGGAAGGAGTTACATCCTTCTCCAGTGCATCCAGCAAAATAGATATTTAACTGTAGGTATGTTAAATTGTCTTTGCAGTATATAAAGAGTGCAAACCACCAGGTATATAATCCAATGAGCCAGCTAGTGTGTGCATGCGTCTTTACCACAGAGTGAATTGTGCAACTGCACATCATGTATTACTGTCACTTAAAGAACTTTCCTCTTTAACTCAACATAACTTCAGGTAATGCCAGATTTAATATAAAATTTTAACTATTTTAGTCAAAATCACAACTATTTTTGAGAGGGTCAAACTCTCCCTAACAGAGAGTGTCACTGTGTTTGGGGTGCATGAGTCTTTCATCAGAAAGTTTAATGCAACGTGGTTGGAGTTGCCTGCTGGGGAAAGAGGCTGTGCTGTTAAAATGAGCCTGGCGAGTCTGAGTACAGCTGATGGCATTTACCTGCCAGACGCTGTGTAACAAGCAATCTTTGTGGAGGAAATGATGCAATTTTTGGCTTACAGAAATGAAATGGAACACTAGCAGATACACGACAGGCAGAATCCATCAGAGTAGCTGACACGATAGGTATTTTCCATCTCCAGACTACAAGAATTTCCAGGCAGAGGAAGAACAAAGGTGGCATGGACTTGCTTTAATTCATTTCAGACCTTTCCCTTCCTCTTGATCTATCTGAAAGCTGATTTATCCTTAAGTCCCTACTCTCTTGGTTTCTTGGCTCTGGTTAGAGAATGTCACTCTCTTGCTAAAGTGTTTTAATGTACTATGGAGGAATACAGGCAATAACATTTGTCTTTGCTGCATTGGGGTACAGGGCCAGTTTTCATACTGCTGGTCATTTACATAAAATATGATGCTCATATGAAACACAAGAACTCCTAGTGATTGGGGAGAGCCATGCCAGACACATTTCTCCTTTTCAGATATCTCTTTGAAAACCTTAGGTACCCCTCAACTCACTGGTGGTTTACCCTGAATTTTGGCAAGTTTGATTTGTTTAATTCTTAGCTAAAGAAGGGGCATGGAGGGCCTTAGTGCCCACAAAGACACGCTATTTAACATTCAGAACAGGAGCTAAGAACAGTGGATGTACATTACTCGTCTTCCGTATTGTCTTAGACAAAAGTTAATCAGGAAGTGAAAAAGGGTTCATAGCTTTAAGTTAAGGGAACTTTATAGAGCATCTGTTGCCTAGAACTGCCTCCTACATAGTAAATCATGGGAAATTAAGCAAATAGTGTCAGAATTGTTTCCAGTTTTCTATTTGTATTAGGCTATCTATGTGACAGATGCATTTAACAATCTCATAAATCATATTAATGTTCTGAGAGATTCAAAGACTTGCTGTGTGATAAAATTTATGGGCAAATGGCTGCACAGGACACATTTGGCAAGAATGTTATAATCAATCTCTTTGTCCCATTTGAGTATAATTTTACTTTAGGAACAGATTTTTCCTTTAAATGTGCTCTTTATGAAGTTCTCTGGTTTTAAAGATTAAAAGAGCATCCTGAATACTCATTGCTCTTGGCAAGTGGCTGTGAACAGTTTTTTCCCTCCTAATCAAAGGATCAGTGAAGATAATGAATCAATATTACTTTATGACTTGCGTAAGTAGTTATGTTGAAGTCAGTGAAACTCATACAATCAGGCTGGGCAGGACTTGCCTCATTTCACATATAATGACCTGTTAAGGTTTTTGAGAGGTAATTCCAAACAGCATTTGTTTATGACCAGCAGTGGTATCTATTTTATGACAACATAGCTGGTCATCTAGTAATGTTGTTAAGGATTTGAGTGCGTTGGGTAAAAAACGCAAATTTTTCCTGCACAGAGGAGTCTTACATGCAGTCTAGTTTGCTGGATTCATGCCTTCCCTTCCCTACAATCCACAGTTCTAAGTCTTCAAGTATTTCTCAGCTAAAATGACACATTAGTTTTTGGAAGGTGTGTGCGTAGTTTGCCTTCTCATTTAACCTGAACATGAAGCACTGCCAAAAAAGAGCTGGAGATTTTGATCTCAGTGCAACACTCAATATCAGCATTTTAGTTGGAGAAAAATACTTGCACAATTCCAGTCCTCTTGTACTTGGCTTCCTGTCAAGGACTGGAAATGGACTGAAAGCAGGGCTACCTCTCTCATACTAGGAAAGCTTTAAACAGTTTGTCTGGTCATTGTCAGTTACGTTCTTCCTAACAACTGGGAGAGATAAAATGGCAAGAAACAAACAAACAGGTTCTCCAGGAACAGACAGTCCAACAGGCAGAACTCATTTTTCTCATAAAAAATATAGACCTTATCCAGAGTTAAGTTAAAAAGCATACTGTTGACCAAAACCCCATAAATATGAAGGTCGTCTGTCCACTGGCAAGTCCTAACATTTCCATGACTCTCTGAATATGAAGCATATTTGTTGAGCTGTCAGGTCAGTCTTTATTCCCATGGTAGCTCCAGCGCTGGTGCTTCCAGCTGGAAGGCATGTGTCTGTCCCACTGGAGGAGTTGTAGTATTTTGGTAATCTGAAAGGGGTTTTCTGAAAGGGGTTATCCATAAACATAAACTCCCAAGCCTCTTGAAATTAACAGATTCTGGGACTAAGCTTGGTATTGTTCAGAACACGGGCAGAAAGCTTTAGCATTCCAGATCAGGCTAGCTGGTGACCTTGAGGGCAGGGATGCAGCACATAGAATCATATGATGTTTTGGGTTGGAAGAGACCTTTGAAAGTCATATAGTCCAATACCCCCGCAACGAACAGGGACATCTGTACAGAGCCCTGTACAACCTGATATTGAATGGCAGCATCTACCATCCCTCCAGGCAATCTGTTCCAGTGTCTCATCATCCTTGGAAAAAAATTTCCTCCTTCTATGCAGTATAAATCTATGCTCCTTTTGTTGAAAACCATTACCCGTTATTCTGTCGCAACTGGCCCTCCTAAAATGATTGTTGCCACCCTTCTTACAAGCCCCATTTCAGTATTCAGAGGACACAGTAAGGTCTCCCTGGAGCCTTTGCCTCTCCAGGCTAACAACCTCAACTATCTCAGCCTTTCTTCACAAGGGAGCTGTTCCATCCTTCTGGTCATAACTGAGGCCCTCCTCTGGACCTGCTCCAACAGGTCTGTGTCTTTCCTGGGCTGAGAACTCCAAAGCTGGACACAGTGCTCCAGGTGGGGTTTCACCAGAGCATAGTAGAGGGGCAGAATCACCTCCCTTGACCCACTTGCCACACTTCTTTTGATGCAGTCCAGGATTCAGTTGACCTTCTGGACTCCAAGCGCAACACTACCGGCTCATGTCCAGCTTTTCATCCATCAGTCCTTTTCCTTAGTGTTGCTCTCAGTCCTTTCATACCCCAGCCTGTATTGGTACTGGGAATTGCCCAATGCAGGTGCAGGGCACTTGGTGCCTTGGCCTTTTTGAACCTCCTGAGGTTCATACACTTCTCAAGACTGCTTCTCAAGCTTGTCCAGGTGACACCTGTATGTTCATTTGGCAGCTCCTATCCCACCAGAGTCTTGTTTGCTGACATTTAACCAATAGGTCTTCATTAGGCAAGTAATTTCAGCATGATCAAGAAAAGTGGAAAGAAATGGAAGAGAAACAGTCAAATTATTAGAGAAGAGTAGTAGTTGGATTGGTGTAAATATCCCCCTACAAAATTTAAGAACTGCATATTTGCACCTCACGATAATAACAAAGAATTGTAAGGAAAAAGAAATAAAGAGGAGGAAATGAAAAGGAGGTAGCGAAATAAAATGAAACCCTGAACCTTCATCTCAGCTGACCCATTTGAAGATCTTTGACTGCTAAATCATCACAAGAGCCTAGTTACGAAATCCAGCCAGCACTGAATGAGATTCCATTAGTATAAATACAATAGTATGGGAAAGAAAAGTACTGAAACAAAACTATTGTATCAAACTACTATTAAAGCAGCTGAGCTGTGTATAATAAACTCATTAGTTTATTTATGCTGCTATATTAGTTTCAGCATATAGGCAGGTTTTCATAGTTACACACTCACACCTACAAATAATCAAATAATCAAATATCCCTAACACCAGATGTTGTGGTCGGTTCAATTTTTGATCATTTATCTTGGCACGTTTTTAGGTTCTCCAAACTTTAGAAGCCTGTAAATATGCAGGTCTGGAGCCACAAACTGGAATATACTGCACAGACACTTTTTAACATCTTCTTTGTGCAGTTCAGCACAGTTTTCTTTATGTTTAGTGGAAGACAGTTTCTTGCTAAAGGTCAAATGAAGTCACTTGTGTCATACTACTCATTGTAAATAGCTTTATTTGTCAATAAAGATCAGCTGAATTGTGGGATCAGTGAAAAACAAGATAGGAACCCAACTGAAATATTCATCTAACTTTCATTACTTGCTACTATTTCATTTTCTCATTATTTGACGGGACAAGTTGTTGTTTGTTTTAATATTCGCATCTGTCTTAGACTGCTTGAAGAGCTATTATCTTAAATCTTCCATCTTCAGGGAAAAACGAAGCATGGGAGCTTTCAACCCAGATACAAAGTGTTTTGAAAACTTACCAAATATATAAACAGAGAATATATAATGAAGACCCTGTAACCAACATGCATATGATAGATGCTCTCCATGAATGAGGCATTTAAAGCTTATTTTTGTGCACCTAGCCCCCCCAGACTGGACCACAGAATCCAGACTGTAGCTCCTGCTGCCGTGGTGACTTTGGAGTTCGACTCTACCAAGGGCCCCCAGGACCTCCTGGGCCCCCTGGGATGCCAGGTAAAGATGAAGTTTAATTCATTTTTTTAATCAGTCTAATTACAGGCAATACATTACAAGCTATTCTATGAAGTATCAAAAATGGCCCAAACATCAGCCTTTGGGGACAGATCCAGGAACAAGTTTTTCTATAATTTCTGGGAAGACAAAGATGTTGCATTAGATGCTGAAGTATTTTCCAGTGAAACCCTGTTTGTTATTAAAATCCAGCTTTCACAAATTCATATAGAAAGTAATCTTTTTACATTTCTAGGGCAAATAAGTCTCTCTTCTTAAAGCAGCATGAAGCTTCCATTAAAGTTGGAAGGACTTATTTCCTGGAGTTGATTATTGTGATCACCGTTGAATATCCAGCTATACTACTGTGTTCTGTATTTAGGAGGTTTTTTCATCTAGCATATGGCTAGAGAATATTTTACAGAGACACATATGCTTCTATTCTCTCAGAGAAATTGAGAAATTTCTTCTTTTCTTTCTTTCTTCTTGCCTTCCAAAATGAAAAGTTTGTGGGGCTTTTTTCCCATAAAAATTGCATGGAGAAGAACAAGATACAGAAGAAAAGGGTATACTTTGATTTGATAATTGATACAGAAAAAGAAGAGCCTAGAGAAGGGAAAAAGACAGTTGCATGTTGGTGTAAATTTGTTACAGAAGCTACCTTCATGGATTTGAAAATGACCATTCCTAAAGCAGATGTATAATATAAATGAACATGCCACTGCTTGACAGACTTGTCTTATCTTCAAAATCTTACATCTTCTGTTATGGCAATAAAAATACAGTTTCATAATCCTTCTGTCTTACAAATATACTGACAGTAATAGACATGACAGATAACCATACACACAAAAAAAGAAATCAATGTAGTGATTTTTGGTATTGTACAGCTACAGTAAAATACAGAAACAGTTAAATATCACTGCTATGAAGTTAAATCTGAGTGAATGAAATATTTCAAGAACTAGCTTCAGCTGCAAAATTATTGAAATAAATTGTCACTTTGACATATTTTGGTTATCAGGCAAAATACGGTCATAGGCATATTTGGTATTAGCCTGCTCTGAGCCATTCAAACATCAGCCCTTTATTAAAATACCATTGGCCATTACAGAAGTAAGAGAAATCTAACAGTGAGGTCTCTTGTGCAGAAATACTCCATTACATACCAATAAACTGTTGGCTTCTTATAAGTGGGATACAATTTTGTATTAGACCCAGTTTCAAGTCTGAAGTGGACATACTGGGAGACAGCTGAGTTCCAGCCTGGCCCTTTCCTCATGTAAGGATGTATCTCAGTCACACTTTCTTGTCACCACAGGATGCAACAAACATATGGCTGACAGCAAACTTCTGCACCTTGGAATTTCTCTGTCTCCTTCATCTGCTGCACTTTATATCATTGTGCCTGTAAGGGGAACAACAACAGCTGCTTTTCCCTTGACTGAACAAATGTCACTTGCAAACTTCTTTTCTGAACTGGTAGAGAAGTAACTCTGGCTTTACATAAAGGATTATTGTTGTTATTTTTAAGTGTTAATAATCTCTTTACAAAAGCAATTTTTTTTTTTTTTTTAATTTCTTCCACCATTTAGCTTCCTTGTTTGGAGTATTTTTTTTCTCAGTATAAAAACTTTGAAGAATCACTTAATCATTATATTTGGTCTCAGACAACACCATTCTTGTAAATTTGTATCCAGAGTGACTAATCAGAGAACAAGCAGAGTGGCAAAGAATCTAACTGGCAGTTGATACAGCCAACACTAAGATAGCGTGAGGCTTAACTCTTAAATGTCAAACTATGTCCTTCTGGAAGCTTGCTCATCAAACAGCTTAACCACAAAGCTGTTTCTTACCCATTGCATCTCAGTCTGTATTTTATGGTACTAAAAGGTCCATGTGCTGAAAGCTGGTGGAAAAGGACCTTGTCACAGGTGTATGTTAAAGTATATTACATTATATTATTTAAGTTAAACAGAAAGCTCTGTTTCCTTTAAGGAAATCATGGAAACAATGGAAATAATGGAGCAACTGGCCAGGAAGGGGCCAAAGGTGAGAAAGGAGACAAAGGAGATACGGGACCAAGGGGAGAGCGTGGGCATCATGGACCAAAAGGCGAGAAAGGTTACCCTGGGATTCCCCCAGAGCTACAGGTACAAAACCTCTGGCTTGTGTTGGCTGCAGTAGTTATCAGGCTATGCTTTTCTCTGAGAAACAGTATCTAACTACTGTAAGAAACTTAAGAAGCAAAACCCCCTGTAAATGAATACAGTGAGAGACATATATAGGCCTTGTCAGAACTTACAAATATGCTTTGCCAGATCTTCCTGGAAAGGAAAGTTTTTGTTAAAGTTTCTCTTAAAAGGAAGAATCTAGATGAGAAACGGGCAAGAAGAAACATATATGGTTTCTTTTTAGGGCAGAAAGCCAGTATCTGTGTCATTAATGGAGAACACGAGGGACTATCATTTTTCTATCAAGCTGTATCACATACATAAAACCACACCTCCTATGGCATATGAAAATAATAGAGTCACTCAGGTCCATGCTTCTCAGGTCAGTTAGGCTTTGTGAGATTCTCAGAAGCATACGTATCCAAATTCTCAAAGTATCGAGTCAAAACTTTGGTGTGCAGACAGAAGTCCTCTGGTTTTGAAAAATAGGCTTCATTAGCTATCTGTGGTTCTATATGTCTAGATACCTTAAATATGTTGAGAGGTATGTAAGTTCTGCCTATGAATGAACTACCCAAAAGCCAAATGAGTGTTAAACCATGGGTTCAAGCTTGAGCTAATAAGTTTTGCTGAGGGATGGGACTTACTTGTTTGGGCTCAACACTGTGTTGGCATAGTTGTGTAGCTTTTGTGCTTGTTAGAGTTTCTTCATATCTCAGAAATCTGGCAGATGGTAAAGAGCTTATGTGAGTATATAAATATATATATATGCAGTATAGTGAAGACATGGTTTAGTGCCATGGGGGAATCCCAAAGCACTGCACATGGCATTAGGTGCATTTGTGTGGGCAAGTGTTTGCAGTCAGATTCAGCTCCGAAGAGTCTACATGTGAGGAAAGCATCTAAGCTTCCATTAAAATTACTGAGGATTTAAAAGGGCATTTCAGCTTAATCTGACAGTTGCTGCTGGTTTTGAGCAAATGGAACTTCAGACACCACAGAGTATATGGACATTCAGAAACTATAAGGGGGTTTATATCCTCACTCACATGTACACACTTTAATGGAATTGTCTTAGTCTTGATCCTACCCGTACCACCCAAACCAAGCTCATAAAATGGGATGTGGGAAATGCACATAAAAAGAAATCCCACTTCTGATGATGGGGAAAACTGAAGTTCCGATCTGTTTACAGAGCTACAACTTTTAACTGAAGGATGCTTCAGTTTTTCAATAACAGTCATTCATATGTGTTTTATACCCTCACAAAAGGCATGCAAATTAACAGCAAAATCAACAGTAAAACCAACATGTGCAGTGTGAGAAAATGGCTTTGGATTTCTTGACATTGTGTATGTCTGAATTCTCCACCCTGTGTTGCATGCAAATGGGAAATTGCACAGAATATATTTCACAATGAAAATAGCTTCTAAAACTACTGGTCTTTTGTAATAAAGCAGAATTATGCAGAGTATTATTAAAGAATTATGTGGGATTAATATTATAATCAAATATCTTAAAAACATATTTGTTGTAATTACAGTCAACATAAATCCTTTTGCAATTTTAAAATGAGCTATTCACATTTTTTTTCTTACATAAAGATAGTGGTAGCAATTCAAAAATTGAGTAATGAAAGAGAAGGAATAACAAAAGATCACATTGCAATACTTACTTCCAAGTAAAATTCCATCACTGTTTTTAACAGATATGTTTAAAAATTCTTTACACAGTATAGCATATCATTTCTTGTTAACACTGTGCCTAAGAATTTTAGACTGGGGATAGGTAGAGGAGGAAATACTTTTGAATGCAATATGGTTTTAAGTACAGGATTATTTTGAAAGACTTGGTGTGTCCAAGTTGATCTGCTACTTCAAAATGACACCCAGGGAGGAAGGACATCTTTTTCTACTCTTCTGATCAACCCAAGAAAAGTAGCTTGGGGTAAAACAGAATGTGAAATGGAATTCAGACAAAAAGCAATAAATTCCATCAAGCTGCACTGCAGCTGCTTTCCTTTAACACATGATGAACTTTGATGTGATCCTGGCTGAGAAGCAAGAAGTTAACAATTTGCCATCATAGAAAATGCATTCATGCAGGGATAAGGAAAATCAGCACAAGCTTTCAGTTCACATCTGGAGCTCCTTAAATTTCTGACCAGATGGCTAATGATTTCCATTGTTTGATCCAAACTTGCATTTGATTTTGCCTGGTTTAGTTTTGTTCTTGTTTGGATCTGAAATCAAAAGAAGTTTGGGGTGTGGTTGTTTTTTTTTTTTATTACCAGTGTAGCTGGAATCTCATGAAAAATGTCCTTTTTGTGAGGGGCAGTAACAACTGCAATTGAAAACTTGTCATCTAAGAAGTTAAGAGACAAAGATAAAATGCCAAGTCACTATGTGACCTTCTGGCATCCAGGTGCAGCAATTCTGCATGTACCCTGTTTACTGACAGTCAAATGGGGGATCACAGACTCACAGGAGAGCTAAGTCCCTTCCTTCCCCATGCAAGATGGCAGGGTCGTTGCCTGGCATCTTGCTGAGGGTAATTTGAGTTGTCCAATGTGGGAGGGTTTGCACAGCTCTCTGTGAAACATTTTCCATGGCCAATACATCTCACTGCAAGAAGTGTGACTTGAAGTATAATCACAGTTTTCACTTTCTCAGTTTTCTCTCTTGGTCTCCACAACCCTCTGTTTTCATGACTGAGGGTACAGGGTGACTGGTAAGAGAGGAAAAACACTGAATATTGAGTCCCAGCAACTGCACTTCTAGGGGACCTCTAATAAAAATGCTTAATGTATCTCTGAAGGTAGTTAGCAAGAAACACTAAGGTGTATAGATATTTATTTCACACACTCATTTAAAGCAATATCCAGTCTCAACGCACTAGGGAATATATAAAACCTAATTAAATCAATTTTGTCGGAAACACAATCCATTTCAATACCAGTTTTCTGTTGCATCATTCTAGAGAGACTTAAAAGTAAATAAAATCCCAAACAAAGGTCTTGAACTGCAAACACTTGCCCATACACTTACTTATACAGTCGTAAATAGTCCCATTGAATTTAAGAAGCCTAGTCCTCTGCCACTTTCATTCAATGGGATTTTTGTTACTAGAGTTTAATGGCCTTGGAGCAGGCCCTAGAAGAACAACTCTCAGGAAAATAAACAGACTGCAAATACAGGAAAAAATTCTGTAGCTGATTCCTCTACATATTTGCATTTCTCAAATGATTGCCTGAGTAAGAACTACATGTTTGCAGGTCGCATTCATGGCTTCTATGGCTACTCACTTCAGCAATCAGAACAGTGGGATCATCTTCAGTAGTGTTGAAACCAATGTTGGAAATTTTTTTGATGTCATGACTGGAAGATTTGGTGCTCCAGTGAACGGTGAGTGTTTGCAAAACAAAATCATGCAATTCTGGGAGGTATAGGGAGAAGCATGGTCAATAATGATGAGAAACTATTTAACCACCATTGCCCAAGGCATTGATGAGACTCGCTCTGCATAGCTCTTTGCTTCCTATTTTCAGGAAAAATGAAACTGGAAATTGAGCAAGCACTGAGAGTTCTTGCCAGCCTGTGAGACTTGTGCTGGCACACAGACAGGAGGAAGAGGCATCACCAGAGCTTGAGAGGGAGCAAGACCATTTGCTTTGAGATGTTTAGTCATTCAGCCACTGTGTTAAGATAACCATGGCCTTGTTGCAGCAGCAGCAGCTTCACAGTTGCCTCCTCCACTCCCATCTCCAGTCACTCTCTTCATCCTTACCTTCCCTCATGCCAGTTCAGCTATTTGCTGGCCTACAACAGAAGTGTGGATGGAAATGAGATACTACAGTTTTTCCTGAGTTATTTTCAGTTGCATCAATTGCACCTTACACATCTGTGGCACAGGAAGAAAAATAGGAGACGGAGGAGGCAGGGCCACAACAAAAAACATGTCTAGGCAAAGCCTGAAACCACCTTCCTCCACTTGGCTGTTCTCACTCTGACATTCATTTACTCACTGCTATGGGAAATTACATTAGATTAAATAAAGGTTAGGCCCTCCAAGCTTGCTGTAGCAGATTCTACTGAATGTTAGGGGTGTATATCCTCACAGTTGCTTCCTTTTGAAGTTAATGTATATGTGGATGCCAACAAACTTTGACCCACAATGATTTAATGACTGATAAAAACTCCAAGATTTTATTGCAGGATCAACTCTACAGACTTACTGTTCAGGAACCAGAAGCTTGTCTTCAGACCTGTGGGAGTCTTGTAGACCTCATGACACATGTCAGCTGCACTGGCAACATTGTTCACACCTTTTAGACAGAGAAAGAACTAAAAAGAAAAAAGGGTGATGGAATGGGTGTGTTGCAGAGAATGTAAGTGGCTATGTCTTCATTGTTTAGGATGAGGTAGGGCCAGGTGAGCAGCAGTGGGTGATGCTAAAACCACTCATGCTTGTCTGACCTGGGTGGCATGCAGGCTCAGCCATGGCTGGCCTGGAGGCTGATCATTTGGAAGAGGGCAGGAGCAAGAAGTTAAGGAAAAAAAGGTGAGAGAGGGTCATAGACCTAGCCTCTGGGGAATTTCCCTTTCAGTGAGAAGAAAGGGATGAGTGGCCCTGCCATGTTCAAATGCAGGCACAGGAGCAGGCTGTCCCTATGTGTCATAAAACGAGCCAGCAGGTTAGAAAACCAGGCTGGCTGAGCAAGGAGTTTTTGCAAGAACTCAGGGAAAAAAAAAGAATGTATCACCTTTGGAAAAAGGGGCAGGTGAGCCAGGAAGCATTTAAGGATGTTATCAGGTCATGTAAAAAGAGACTTAGAGATGCAAAAGCTCAGTTAGAACTTAAGCTGGCCAACTCTGTTAAGGATAATAAAAATTGCTTCTATGAATACATTCATGATAAAAGGAGGGCCAGGGAAAATATTCATTTCTTATTGGATGAAGGGGGGAACATAGTAACAGAAGACAAGGAAAAGGCTGAGATACTTAACGCTTTCTTTGCCTCAGTCTTTAACACAAAAATTGATTATCCTCAGGGCAACCTGGCTTCTGAGTTGGTAGGCAGGGGTGGGGAGCAGAATATCCCTTGTGTAATCCAGGAGGAAGTAGTTAGTGACCTGCTGTGCCACTTAGATCCTCACAAGTCTATGGGTCTAGATGGGATTCAACCTAGGGTCCTTAGGGAGCTGGCCCAAGAGCTAGCTAAGCTACTCTCCACCATTTATCACCCGTCCTGGCTAACCGGGGAGGTCCCAGATGACTGAAGGCTGGCCAATGTGACGGCCATCCACAGAAGGGGCCGGAAGGAGGCTCCAGAAAACTATAGATAGGCCTGTCAGCCTGACCTGAGTGCCTGGCAAGATTATGGAACAGGTCATCCTGACTGCCATTGAGCAGTACATACAAGACAACCAGGGGCTCAGGCCCAGTCAGCATGGGTTTAGGAAGTGAAGGTCCTGCCTAACCAATCTGATTTTGTTCTATGACTGGGTGACCTGCCAGAGAGATGAAGGCTGTGGATGTGGTCTACCTAGACCTCAGCAAAGCCTTTGACACAGTCTCCCACAGCATCCTCCTGCAAAAGCTGGCAGTCTACGGCTTGTGCAGGTGCACCCTTTGCTGGGTTAAAA
Source organism: Actenoides lindsayi (assembly GCA_025331215.1). Lineage (NCBI taxonomy): Eukaryota > Metazoa > Chordata > Aves > Coraciiformes > Alcedinidae > Actenoides > Actenoides lindsayi. The sequence goes on along the minus strand of WTSP01019563.1, from coordinate 21,362 downwards.
ACTGGTTGGGTGACCAGGCTCAGAGAGTGGTTGTGAATGGTGCTGCATCCAGTTGGTGTCCGGTAACCAGTGGTGTGCCCCAGGGATCAGTACTGGGCCCGGTTCTATTCAACATTTTTATTGATGACCTGGATGAGGGGATCAAGTCTACCCTCAGTAAATTTGCAGATGACACTACGTTGGGGGGGTGTGTCAATCTCCTGGAGGGCAGGGAGAAGCTGCAGAGGGACCTGGACAGGCTGGATCGATGGGCCGAGGCCAACGGTATGAAGTTCAACAGGACCAAGTGCAGGGTCCTGCACTCTGGCCACAGTAACCCCATGCAGTGCTACAGACTGGGGGAGGAGTGGCCGGAGAACAGCCTGGTGGAGAGAGACCTGGGAGTGGTGGAACCTCTGTCATACGAAGAATAAAAATGAATCAGATTTTGGCACACTATAACCAGAAGCAAAATACACATTGAAAACTGGAAGGTAATTTTGGCCTTACCTGTTACAGTTTCTAAGCAAGAAGTACAAGTCTGTAGTATGACTATCTCCCTCTATGAAGTAAACACATTGTATTTATTAATCTTTTCAGGAGTGTATTTCTTTACCTTCAATATGATGAAACATGAAGATGTGGAGGAAGTTTACGTGTACCTGATGCATAATGGTAACACAGTTTTCAGCTTATATAGGTATGTGAAGGCCCAGGCCATTTTAATGCCAAAGACACATTTGCACAGATGTCACAGCTTGCTCACATTTCAAGAAACACGAATTTGTTAATTTTTTTAAGAAATTCTGCAGGGTGAGATAACCAACAAATTAAAAACAATTGTATATCACCCTCTTTCAAATTTAGATCATACCTGCCACAGACCGTGAACCTAAAATTCAGCCTTCATCACGAGTTCATCAAAGCTCAGGGGAAAGGAATTACCACTGCAAGTCAGGGTTGGAGTCCAGCAGTAGTATGCTGTCATTCTGCTACAGCATATCTTCATCCTCATTTTGTTGGTCAGAGAGAGGGCATAATGAAGTGTGCAGCAGCTAGCTACAGTCGTGTTAAAGATTAGGGGACAGGAATTTACTTTTATGGTGGAAAGTATTTAAAGTGCAGTAGTGAGGATGAGTAAAAAGTATAAGTCCTCTATTTACTGGCTTTGTTATAATTAGCACACTTCAAATAAAAAATTTGTGAACACTTTATGTTGGCTGGAGGATCATCAAGAATAAGATCCACTACCAGCTTATCAACTTCTATAAGTATCAGGTCAAGGATATCTGAAAAAAATATATTTGCAAAAAAACCCTATTTTTTTAATACCAATCAAGAGTCTGACATCAAAATAAAGTTTCTCTTCTGAGACTGAATAAACAGGCACAAAAGCTTAGATTGATCACACTGGATGTCAGGCACTTAGATAATAGCAGGTTCATTTAAGCTGTCCAGGTTTCTTCACCAGCCTGTACCTGAAGCACAGCCAAGGGGTGCTTCTTCCCCAGTAGATCTTTCCTGGAAAAAAAAGTATGTTTTCCATTTTTTCCCTGAAGCATTGATGTCTGAAAAAGGCAACAGGCTGAAGAAACCACACTCACATAAATCCAACAGGTTAGCCTGCCTCAATTTTAGCTATGTTCCAATAAAAGGCCTCAGGATGGAGTGAGCTGCCTGTTTCTGCCCACTGCCTGTGCCAGAAGTGCAGAGGCTCAGCTCACATGAGACTCCTGACCTGCAGACATTTAAAATTAGCTGGAATTAACCCAAGGGGGAAAGAGCGCCACAGAAAATCTGGAGCATTGTGTTGAATGAGCGGAGTTTTATTTTAAACAACAAATTTGCTCCTGTGCCCTTGAACAGCTAAGTTAAAATTACAGAATTTCAGAAAGAAATGAAACTATGTAATTAGGTAAGGTGCAAAATTTGACTAGGAGCTCAAATGCAGGAAGATGCTGAAATTTCCTAATAAAGCTGAAAAAAATGTTGCAAAGCCTTTCAGTGAAGTATTGCTAAGGATAACAATGAACTTTCTTGGCCTTTTTAAAATTTATTTTATTTTTTAAGTTGTTTGCTTGATCATTGTTGAGAATAAAAAGCTGATTTGTTAAAATATTCGTCCTTAGCTATGAATCAAAAGGGAAAGCAGACACTTCAGGAAACAGTGCAGTCCTAAAACTTGCCAAGGGAGATGAAGTTTGGCTGCGAATGGGAAATGGAGCCCTCCATGGGGACCATCAACGCTTCTCCACCTTTGCTGGGTTTCTTCTTTTTGAAACCAAGTAAAATAAGAAAGAACCCAATAGATGTTTATCTGAGCATTCTTCTTGTTTAGAACTGGTATTTTTGTCTGGACTGTGGAATAACGTTACAACAATGAAAGATCAAGAAGGGTTGTTTTGATGCAATGTGTTGCTATTTCTGTAGAGAGCAGTTTGCGCAGTAAAGTCAATTTTATCTGTAAATGTACTTTAGTTAAGTATATGTCAGGAACTGAACAATTGATTCAAATTTTTCCGTTTGTTTATTCAGTTCTTATTACATGTTCATTTAAGTTTATATCATGGAAACAGGTCTGAATGAATTATAAGTAAGTTCATCTGAGACCAGATTTAGAGGAAGAAGTTTTTACTGGACTAGAATGAACTTTACAAACAGAAGAAAAAAAAATGTGAAAATAAATATGTCAAGGATTCAGGTTTATTGCATTCCCATCTCAAACCTCTGAAGATGTATCTGATGTCATTTTTTTATAGATTTTTAGTACATATTTATGCTCTCTCTCTCTCTTAAAAAAAACAGTAGTAATTCTTGCCTTAGTAGCAGCTTGAAGCTGAGGTAGTTTAGCCTGCAGTGTACAGGGGATCATCCAGGGCAACTGCAATGTCTCTTCCTAGCTTTCAAATTATTAAAACTTGATGTAACTGAATGCAAGGTGTGAAAGCAGAGGCATATACACTGGAGAAGTGGGGATATGCCAACAGCACAACTGCTTATTTACTTAACAGTGAAGTTGTTGATACAGTTTTTCTAGCAGCCTTCCATGAATCAGTATTTCAGTAAAAGCCATTGCAACCTGGCAAAGCAGCAGCTAATCCAGTTCAATATTTAAGCAAATGCTAATGCTGGCTGGCTCAGAAAATCTGGTCACAGTAAACTGGGCCATTCTTCAGTGCTAGTGTTCACCACCAGCTTTTCAAAAATTAAGTACATGAAATCCTGTCTTGCTATTTTCTTTTCATCACCAAATATACCAAGACAATACTGAAGTTTGAATGTATCTGCTGCACATTCTGGCTCTCCACATACAAGCTAATTAAATATACATCTCATTTTAACAGACATTGTATTTTAATCAGACATTACCTACCATTGATGTATAACAAGCTGGTGGGGTTAGGAAAACATTTATTTGAAATTCTTTTATACTGGACGCAGATATCACTAGCACAACAACAGAGCAAACAAATCAAAATCTGCCCTATAAATTTGTATGTCCTTGCACACATTCCTAGTGTATGTAAACTATGTCTTATGATGAAATATGCATGTTGATACTTGATGACTATGACTTGTGATTTTTTAGTTTTATGCATCAACCACTGAAAATATGAGCTTTACTGAACTGTTGTCCTATGAGTTTTATTGTTTCTTTATGAACTTGGGTCAGGTTTGCACAACACACGTTTTCAAAACCTGAGAACATGTTGCTGTAATAAGCATCTTAGAAAAACTCTGGCATGCCTTCAAATTAATACCCCCCCCCCCCCCGCCAGGTAATCAGATAGTGTTATTCTTTTGGAATAAGTGCACAAGTTGCATGAGATATATGGCATCATGAGCTAATGTTCACAGTAGGAAAAATCTTGAAAAAAGTATTTCTTGTTGTGTTAGGAATGTTTGCTTACTTTGTAAAACATATATTTACCCAATAAAGATTGTCATAAAACTGTTCTAGTTTGTCATATCTGTATTCACAAAGGACCTTACAATTTGGAGACTATAGAGATACATTCTTACTATATCTTTCCTCAGCATTCATTTTGCTACTGAATGTGAGAAAGTCAGCACTAAGGATCAAAATATATTTACTTTATATGTCTCTCTCTCTGTAGATATACACAGACAGATCCCTAAGGTTTCTTTTGGGAGCTTAATTTGCCTTTATGCCATGGACATTTTTATCCTTTTTGGTCAAAATAAAGGACTTAAAAACTGTGATACATATACCCATTTTAAACTCCTTTACATTATCTTTTGTAATGCCATGATATAGGGGGAAGCCAAGTCTTGCCATTCATATTTTGTGGTTTTTTCACAAGTTTTTTGCAACTTGGCCTGCCAAGAGCAGTAAGCAACTAAAAGCTTCTGTCAAAGAGCAGCTTGGTCTTAGCTCCAAGGTTAAAGCTAAGAGGTTTTTTTACATCAAGGTTGAATCTTCCTAGTTTTTATATGAAAACTCTGCAGTGTCTTCCCTGCAAAGTTATTGCATGCAATCTCTGCTGACTGTTGTAATACTTTACAAATAAAATGTTAACCTATTTATTCATTTCAAAGACCCTTCAGGATATAGCAGTTTATGTAAAGCTCTGTGTGTGTTCCTGATCCACAAAATCGTCAAGCATTATATTCAGTAAGTCTTGTGGAATGTATTTTTTTTTTCCTCAGAAATGTTTAAGAAAGTTAGTCATCTTTTCGTTGCTGTTGACAATTGAAGCCTCCTGTTTAGCAGATGCTCAAGACAAAATGTCTTCTGTCAGAAATGCCTGTCCTCTGTTTTAAAATAGGTGATATCTTACAATTTGTGTTCTACGTGAGAAACCTTTCGGAAACTCAAAAGCTGCAATTTGGAGTCTTCTTAATGGTTTCTTGTCTTTGCTAAGCTGAGTCTGTAACTCTCTCCTCCACTCCCTGAGCTCCCAGAATTAACCAAAACCTGGCAAGAGTTGCAAGGCACCATCTGCCACAAGAGCTGTGCATTTGGTAGGCAATATTCTGGCTCTGTGGTAGAAGCTGGTGTCCTAGCAGAACAAAACACTGCCACACACAAGGACAAGTTGAGCTTTGCTCTGTATGAAATACCATCCCCCACTCTTGGTCCTCCTTTCCCCCAGACACCCAGGGAGACTACTGTGGCATCCACACAAGGTAGCAGGTTTCATCTCCAGCTGCATTCAGATCATTAAGGGCTGCATTTTGCAAAACAGGGCTGTGTGCCACTTGCAAGATGCTGGTTGGGTCTCCTTGGCAGAAGTAAACCACAAATTCTGAGAAAAACATGAGCTAGAATGAAACCTAACTCAATGAAAATATCTTAAGTCTGGGTCCCAGTTTAATGAGTGGTGTTTATAGAAAGCAGAAAGCAGCTAAGTATAATAAGAAATCTCCAAGAAAAAAAATCTGTCTGTGGTTTTAATTTCAAAGGCTAGTCCATAGCATGAGGGTGATCGAGTTGATTCTGAGGAAGCAATTTAGATTGACATCAGTTTGCAGCCTCAGTCCCATGGAAAACCGTGTGAGCCAAAGGGAGGGCTTTAAATAAAGTAGTAATTTTCTAAAGGGCAAATAAGGAACACACTCTTTACTCAGACCTTTAATCTTCCCATGAAATTTTCCACTGTATTGAGTTGTCTACGTTACACCCTATTGCTTCAGAAGAAGTTTTTAATAAAAGTGGGGTTTTTATTAAAGCAGGGGTTTTGTTATTTTTGTTTTGTTTTGTTTTTCCTACTTAACTCATGTTATTAAAGTGATGTTTTGTGCTCAGAACCAAGAAAATCACACCAGGACAAAACATGCAGGGAGTCACTGAGTAGGTATGTGAATTGGTGCACAGCTCTTCAATTTGGTGAAACAGTAGCAAAATTTATCTATTTTGCAGTTAGCTCTGCCCCAGCAATCTCAATAAATAAAAACTTAGAGTGATTATTTCAGATTTTAAAATCTGAGGCAAGAAAAGGAATTGTGCAAAGCAGTGCTCCAGGTTGGGTGTCATACTCTGATACAAATGAAGAAAGAGACAAGCTTTAGATGCTATCTTAATAAATTAAAAGAAAGCAATACAACATGCACTTCTTAGTATGAACAGGTTCCCTCTTACACCAAAAGGCAACAGCTTCTTCAGTCTTTGGGATGAACCACACATTCCTAGCAGAAGTTAGAGCTTCTGCAGTGCCATGTGAATTTTCAGTATCAAATGATTTTCTTGAGGGAACTACACAGCACAAGAGCAGCCACAGAGAACAGCCATACTTCCCAAACTTCATTCCCCTACTCTCTGGTTAAATTGATACTAAAAAACAAAACAGTGGCAGAGTTTATTCTCCTGCCCAGAGTTATCATCTGAGTATGTTAATGATAATTAAACTCTCTCAGCCTCCATTGCAGGGTGTTTTCTTGCAAAACTGCATTGGGACTTGTCCCTGGCTCCTGATAACTTTCAAGCAGTACTCAAGAAAAGTTTGGGAGATAGTTTCTTGTCACGGTCACAGGACCATTCTGGTAACCTGGGTGTATAACTCATCTATTTTGGTAACACAACACTACAATCCAGCAATTCCCAAACATGGAAAGTTTTGTTGATGTTTAATTCATTAGTGTGTACATCATCCCCAACTACCTTGCAGGCTGAACTGGGACTGTTCAAAATTCGGGAATAACACCAGTCTACAGTTTTCAGTCCCTACAAGAGTGGTTAAAAATAAACCTGCAGGAAAATATTTATTTTCTACTGATTAGCCAATATAAAGCTACTCACCAATCTCTTAATCTACATCACAAAAGCACAGTAATACTATAAACTCTTACTCAAAGCTGATAAAAGATTAGTGTTTTGGTTTAGGCACAAGGGTAAATGTCCAAAGTACAGAAACCATCATCACAGGCATCAGCAGTTTGTTCTACTTTAACAGAATATCAGGAAGGAAATATCTGACACCAGGAAAGTTAATGACAAAGCTTTTTCACTGCAGGAAGGCCAAATTATTACCCTAGTGACTGACTGGACTAAACAAGCCATAAACACAAGTTTTTTCTAGTATATGTTGATTTTAATGAAGCAGCACAAGGCATCTTATACAATTACTTATGTGGATGAGACTGAGCTTTAATTTCTAAATTGGTAATTCATAATTTCAGACAGATTCTCAAGAAGCATAAATTCACAGCTACTTTAGAGGGATGTATCAATCTCAGGACAGCTTAACTTTGGGGCTATTTGCTGGTATATGGTGGGATGTACACTTAAGAGAGTGCGCAATAATGTGTGAATGTACACTCCCACAGAGGCAGAGGAACACAGAAAGGCAAAGAGATGCTCCAAACTCAAGAACTTACTGAAACTGAAGAGATTAAGCTGCTGCATTTGACAAGCGCACTGTACCAGGGACAGTGTGTTACAACAGCATGCAATATGAGGTCGGAAATCAGTATCTCTTTAACCATGTATTAAGAGGGGCTAAATTGTAAACAATATACATGTGAAAGGGGATAGTCGAGGCTTTGTGTGCAGCTGTAACTTCACATTCCTGCCCTGGTATTTTTCCAAAGGACTGGAAAGTAAGAGTCATCATAAATAACAAATCCAATACAAACTCTAAAAGTCCGGCATGCAGTGTGGCCAGTCTATATCACAGAAGTGTATACAACTCTGCAAGAAATGTTGATTTAACACAGAGAGTAAATAATTTCACTTTTTTAACACTGACTATGGAATACACTAATTTCAATAGGATGACATAGATAGGGACTCACTGACGTAGTTCAGTAAAGCTCACAGAAGCAGTCTGACAACTTGCGAAACTCAACCAACTGTCCTGTCATTGACACCAGGGTTTTAACCTCAAAACAATTTCCTTTCCTACCTCCATTACCTCTGCAGTGCTTAAGTCATGCAGACACACACTTTCTGCTGCATACTAATGATGCATATTAAATGGTATTGCATAGATAAGCACTGAACTGCTTTCACTGCAGCACCACGCTAGGGAATGGCTCCTTGTTTTTAATGTGTATTTTCTGCTGGTCACCTAGCTGCTTCAGGAGTTTGCTGGGTTCAGATCATTGGCCTCATCTCTTGGTTAACTAGAATATCCATTTCTCTCTCATGTCTGTTTATTTCTTAGCTTGTCAAAATCTAATTTTTCAAGGTGGATTTAATGCTTATAAAATGCTGCCCTTGCCTCCTTGAAAATCAAATAATTTAATAAGGTCATGACTCAAGTATTTCTGCCATAGAGTACCCACTGCAATGGCGGATGACAACAAAAAAACAGGTGCAAAGGGCTGCTCAGTTAAACCATAACAACATCCAGACATTATCCAGTGTGTGACTATGGTTTTGTTTGGATGTGTTGCGGTTTAGCCCCAGCTGGGAGCCGAGCACAACTCAGCGCTCGCTCACTGTCTCCCCAACCCTGAAGGGGAAGAAAAAGAGGGAGAGAAGTGCAAAATCCTGTGGGCTGACATAAGGAGAAGTCAATACAACGATGCAAAAAGAGAAGTAACAGCAACAACAGTAATAACAACAAGACAATAAAAGGAACGAGCAATACAGAGAGGACCGGTGAATGGTGGCACTGCCCCAGAGCCCTCCGGAACCCCTCATTAAAGCCGGCCTGTTGCCCAGCCCTCCTATCGTGGGCATGATGTCATATGGTATTGAATATCCCATTGTCTGGTTCAACTGTCTATCCTGTCTTTGGCCCCATCCCAAATTCTGGTGAAAATTAACCCTATCCTAACCAAACCTGGGAAAAAGATGTGATAAACTGAGTGGCATCAGGTGAAATGAAGGAAGGTGATGCAACAGAAACTGCCTGTTCCTATTCAGCACAAACACCAGGACTGAAGCTGAGAAGGAACAAATGAAACTGAGAATGAATTCAAGAAATGCAGTGTCCCAGTAACATGATGGTAACTGTGGAAACAAACCTTTACAAGGAATAGTCTCAGAGGGAAGAATAATAAACGAGTCAGCTTAAGTTGAATGAGAATGCACATATTTTTCTTTCTGCTATTTCTTGTGGATGGCAGCACAGCATTGGATATGATCAGTGCCTGCATTACAGAGCCAGGTGTCTACTTGGAAAATAAAGGCTTTTCTGGCAATAGACCTCTTCTCTTCATTATTGCAGAGTTAGAACAAATTCTGCATTCTTATTTGCAGCCTTTACACATTTTTGTAGTCCAAGTAATTCAGAGAAATAAACAAAAGGAGCATGGAATTGATGTTAAGGGCCTCTTCACTCTACCTCCTACCCAGTAACCTGAAATACTGGGAGGAGGACAAAAGTCTGAAAAGATGTATTAACCAGATTACCTCTCCTGGACGGATGTCTGATCCTGTGAGCAGCCTAAACAAAAAGAAAACAACCATGGCCTTCGGTCAGACGTGGCTGCTTTTTCTGGCAGGCTGCATTAAAAGAGCAACTGTGCATGAATGTGGGCTTTATCTGGTCTGATTTAACTAAACACAAGTCCTTATGCTGTGTGTACGGGAAACAGGAGACATTTCTGGCTGAAGCTCCACAGCATTACTGGTTAGCAGAAGGCTGCTGGGCTGATGGCCCCCATGGTGACAGTCTTCCCTTTGTGGCACTGCTGAGCTAAGGGCTACAGATGGGTTTGCTGTGAACATCACAATATTGATTAAAACGTGTATTTATTTAAAACCTACTTTCCAGAAGCAGCCATGCCAGCCCTGTCCTGAACAGATTTTACAGGGACTGCTTCAGAATTTAAAAGCTGCTACCCTAGCTCTGGGCTCTGCCTCTCCAGAAGAGGCTACAGCTGCTGTAGCAGTGGCAACAGGACAAGACAGACCAGTTTGATGGCACTTCTGGTGAAAAAAGCCCATTTTTTACCAGCTCTTCCACTAATATCCCAGAATGTCATCATCCCACCAAAAGCATCCTTTACCCAGTGTGCAAAGCTAACAGCCACACGCAATGGTGTTACCTCACGAGTTCAAAAATAGTACATAGTATTGGCTTTGCAAATTGTATTTGCAAATAGTATTGCAAATAGTATTTGGCAACCAGTTGGCAAAGGAGCTGGAACTATGGAGAAAGAAATACACAGAAGGAGTAATATTACAACATGTAGATGCCATTTTATTGGCTGCAGAGACTCGGAAAGAGTGTCTAGGGATGACTGTAAGCCTGTTGAATTTCTTAGGACAAGGAGGATATTGTGTATCCATGAGTAAACCTCAGACAGGAAAAGAGACTGTGATTCCTTTAGGTTTTGGGATTTTGCAGGAAGAACGAAGGCTGGGAGCTGACAGAAAAGAAGCAATCTGCCAAACTCTGAAACCAAGAGCTGTACAAGAGCTGAGGGTGTTCCTGGGTATGGTCAGGTGACACAGACTGTGGATTCTCAATTACGATCTATTGGTAACATCTCTGTATGTAACCCTGAAGAAGTTGAAAGAGAACGACCTATTATGGACCCCTAATTGCCAAGTACCTTTTAAGGACTTAAAAAAGACTTTGATATCAGCACCTGCATTGGGACTGCCAGATTTGTCTAAACCCTCTGAGCTGTTTGAACATGTGAGACGACGTCTTGCCCTGGGTGTCCTGACACAAAGACTGGGAACATGGAGGACATCTGGGGGATATTTCTCCAAACAAATAGACAATGTGACTAAAGGATGGCCAGGATGTTTGCACTCTTTAGCCACAACTGTTCTTTTAAACCAAGAAGCTAGAAAATTAACAATAGGCCAAAGACTGATGATGTATGTTCCCCATATAGTAATTTCTGTCTTAGAGCAAAAGGAGGGGCATTGGTCCTTTCCAAGCCATATGCTCAGTTATTTTGTTGGAACAGGATGGTGCAGAACTTAAAACCATCAGGTCATCCCGTTGTTTAGTCTTAAGGGCTTTCCATTCTTGTTATCTTGGTTTCAGAACAGTTCATCAGATGCTTATTCAGCCTAAAAGTTTTTAACTCTATCCTCCTGACATCCGTGTGACCTGGGGAAGCTGAGGTGCGTTGGGACCGCCCATGGGACAGAGCAGATGACCGGTGTTGCTGTTAGAAACCTGTAAAACATGACGGTTGGAGGACGTTTTCTGAAAACTGGGTGTTTACATGTTCTTTGCTGTCTGCCCGACCCCCAGCAGCAAGGCAATGCCCATCTGAGGACTGACGGGGCTACCCTCGGTGTAACACGGGAAAGCGCTGCTCGGGAGACGCGGCCGCGGAGGCTCTGGAGGAAGCACCGTCCGTTTCCACCGGCGAGGTGCCACACGAACCTCCTCGCGCCCCGGAGAGTGAAGCCAAGTAAACGGGGGGAGGCGTGGTTGGCCTAGTCCGCTCCTCCCGTGCAGCCTCCGGCAGCGCTGAGCCCAGTACAAGGACACCCTATCCCCGCGGCCGGGATCGATTTCTCGGCGCTCGGCAGCAGGCGCGGCAGCCATGGCGCTGCGAGGGACCAAAGTGGTGGAACTGGCCGGCCTGGCGCCGGCGCCGCTCTGCGGCATGATCCTCGCCGACTTCGGGGCCCGGGTGGTGCGGGTGGACCGGACTCGCACCACCACGACCACCGACGTGCAGGCCCGCGGCAAGCGCTCCTTGGCGCTCGACCTCAAGCGACCCCAGGGCGCGGCGGCGCTGAAGCGGCTGTGCTGCCGTGCGGACGTGCTCATCGAGCCTTTCCGCCATGGTGAGGCGAGGGCCGGGGGCCGGCTCGGGGAGCGGTGTGGTGGGGGCAGGGGGGGCGGCGCGCGGAGAGTGGGAGGTCACGTGCGTAGCAGTTGAGCGGCCACGAGCGGCGGTGCTGAGGGAACTCCCGTCAGCCTCTGGCTTCCCGGAGCGCATCGTGGGAGGTGCGAAGGGAGCTGCTTCGGGGGGGTGGGGGTGGGGGAGCGTTTATTTCCTATGACGGGGTGAAAACCGCGGTGGGACGGGCCGGGATTTGTGAGGGGCAGCGGAGCGGGGAAGAAGCAGCGGAAGTTTGCCAAGCCAGGGCCTTTGCCCCGCCCCCAGGCTCAGGCGCTGGAGGAAGACGCAGTTCTGGACGTCCCCGAGTGGTGCGTGAGCGTGGGCATCATTCGGGCAGCGGTTTTGGCGCCTGCTGCTGTAGGGCAGCTCAGCTCTGTAAGGTTAGCGTCTGGGCAGAAGGTAGCAGACAGTGGTCCGAGTCTCAGAGTTTGTGACTCATAGAATCATAGAACGTTAGGGGTAGGAAGGGACCTCGAAAGATCACGTAGTCCAACCCCCCTGCCAGAGCAGGATCACCTAGAGCAGGCCACACAGGAACGCGTCCAGGTGGGTTTTGAATTTCTCCAGAGGAGACTCCACAGCCTCTCTGGGCAGCCCGTTCCAGTGCTCTGTCACCCTCACAGTGAAAAAGTTTTTCCTTGTGTTTACCCTAAACCTCAAATTTTAACATGCTTGGTTCATAAACCACACACAGGCACTCACCCGATGCTCGGTCACACAGGCTGTTTCAGAATTCCCACTGCTCTGGTAGCATGAAGAGTTGCCATCGGGGTCAGGTGGGACGGGGCTCTGAGCAACCTGATGAAGTTGCAGACATCCCTGCTCACTGCTGGGGTGTTGGACTAGATGACCTTTAAAGGTCCCTTCCCACCCAAAGTGTGACGATTCTATGATCATGCTTCAGTGGGGAGCTAACTGGAGTGTTCTGGAGTTTCTGCAGTCGCTTTAGAAATGGAAGGCTATCTCAGTTAAGGATCACACATCATAAACAGATTTCTGTAGCCTGTGTCACAGGTGATGCTTTTCACTGTGAAAATGGGGTTTTATGATTGTGGTGGTTTTTTTCCTATAAAATTGTTGTGTTTGTTTCATTCCTCAAAAGCTGTGCAAACAAAATTAAGACATTAAATTCCCTTTTTCCTTATAGTTATTCTCCTGTTTTCCGGTGGGATTTTTTTTCTTATTATCATAGAAATCTTTAATTTTGCAGGCACTTTTTTTTTTTTTTTAATTAATCTGGAAATGCAGATAGATTTATAACTAGATATTAGGTTTTATGGCCCTGTAACTGAACTGGACAAATCTGTGCTTCAGCATGAAGCTGATGTGAATGAGAAGATGAGAGACCAAGTGGGAGGAGAGTTTCTTTAAACACACGTGCCACTGACCTTGCAACAGTGGCACTAGAGGGTTATTTGGAACCCAGTTCTCACCTGTACTTTTGAAAATCATAGAATCATAGAATTGTCAGACTTGGAAGGGCCCTTAAAGATCATCCAGTTCCAACCCCCCTGCCATGGGCAGGGACACCTCCCACTAGATCGGGTTGCTCAGAGCCCCATCCAGCCTGGTCTTAAAAACTTCCAAGGATGCTTCTTCCACCACCTCTCTGGGTAACCTGTTCCAGCGTCTCTTGCTCTTTACAAAATTTCAGTGCTTTCTGCTTGGCATAATTCACTTCCCACTGCACAGTAAGTAATACAATAGCAGTAGATATTAAGGAATTTGAAGATTTAGTAGTATTGTGGACTAGTGTTTGAAACAAGTTGCAGTAATAGATTCTGGGGCAGAATTGACATTGAAGTTGTGTTATCCCTTCACCTCCAAAATGTGTCTTCCTGCAGTGCCAGTATAGATTATAGGGCATAGTCTGGCCTGCCTGCACTAAGCTAATAAAAATCTTCTCATTTCCCCACTATTTTAGAACTGCAAGTTCAAGGTTTTAGCTGTGATTACAGTAAACCCATGCTGACCAAACATACATTTCACTGATTTCTAGAAGTTCCATATTTTCTGTGTTACAAAAGAAACCAACTTCTTTTGTTGTTGTTGCCAATCATTTGTGGGATAGTGGTATGGTACTGAGAGGCTAATAGGGTGAGGAAAATATATTCCAGTGAATGATGGAAGCAATTTCCTGTTGTTTTAATGTGGAAAACATAAGAGTTTGGTTCTTCTCTCTTTTGTTTTACATGCGTTTTGTAGTTTTCAGTCATATTCAAGAGTAAATGTATTACAGCAAGATGTATGGCAATCTTGTGGGAAGTAAAGCAGGCAAAAAAAAGTAGAAAAAAAGAAGGGACCCAAAAAAGCTTAGTTTCCACTTAATTAGGCTGTATTCAAAATGTATGCAGAAATACATTCTGTCTGTCCACATTGTAAGATGGATACTGAATTAAAATGTATTATGTAATAAACTGCGGTTCAGTTCTGTTGTTGTACAATTTAATTTTGAACCATGTATATTTTGAGTCGAATTAAAAATAAAAATGAAACTCTGTGCCTTTGTCTTTCTAAGGTGTCATGGAGAAACTTGGGCTTGGTCCAGAGGTCCTTCTACAGGAAAATCCTAGACTCATCTATGCTAGACTTACTGGATATGGCCAGGAAGGAGAGTATGCCAAGTCTGCAGGTCATGACATCAATTATTTGGCTTTATCAGGTAGGTTGTAAAATTCCCTGTCAGATAAGGTGTTTTGCTCCCTTAAATAAAGACTCGAGAATTTATTGAAAGATTATTTGCAGGTAGCTCAAATTACTAGACGTGCAGTCTGATGAAACAGCTGAGCAGATCTAATGCATCTCTCTCAGTGAAACCAGGGCTTCCTTCTCTTCCCATGTGCTCCTCCCTGCTCCTTTCTCTCCAGTCAGCTGTGGCATCTGCTTAACCCCTCTGTAAGTTCCCTCACAAGTCAAAAATTGGCCAGAAGAATTGAGTATGTTTTTCTGCTAGATTACTAAGGTGGAGCAGTTCAATAAGGGATTTTTCAATAAGAAGTCAGCACAAGAAAGGAAACATGGGCTGGACAGGCTGTTCGATTTGGCTGCAGCAGCAAGCTGCTAGGCTGGATCAGCATGTCTTCTCAGGCTGTACTGTATTTTCCTTTCTTTGTGCTATTTCAAGTGAATAAAGGTTTTTTCCTAGAAGAGAGGACTGACATTTTTACGAATTTTTGTCTTTCTTCAGGGCCTCTCTCCTAAAAAAAATCTGTATGATTATAATCCTGAAAAGGCTGCAGATTAATTTGAATGTTTCTGAGCAGCTTTTTTTGAGTGAAGAAAAACTAGTCAGACTAAGCCAATTGAGCTCTTGTTCTTTTTCACTATAAATATATCTCCACTGATATCAACCAAAAGGAAAGTAGGCTTAAAATAAAGTGGTAATGCTATGTTTCCTTAAGACGTTGTAGATTCTATGATTTTTTTAAATGTCACAATTCTACAAGTATTCAGTAACAGACAGTAACAAAATAACCCAGCTCCAGTGATGGCAGTCAGTGTGGTGTGCGTGGCCCCACCTACTGCTGTTCACACTGCTGCTGTCTCTGATGCTTTTCTGAGCCTGTGAGGGAGGAAGTGGCACAAAACCTCTTGACTTCCCACTGGATAAAGCATTTCTTTTAGCCCCAGCAAAGGGTTAGAGCAGAGGCACTGTAGATGTGGTGGTCCAGTATTAGCTACTATGGGGAGACATTGTGTCGTGGAATTAAGCTTCTTCAGGGATGAGTTCAGTCTTCTCTCATTATGTAATATTGTCAGAGAAGAAAAAAAGAGTAAAGGAAGGATGCCTTGTTAGAAAACATTTCACTTTGTGTCCAGATGATTTCAAAGTATTATATTTTTATTTGTTACTAGCTTAGGGAAGGAGTCAGTACAGGAACACTACAGTCCACCTTTACCTTAACTCATAGTACTTTGTGTTTACAAAAAGAAGTGTTTCTTTTCTCTAGAGCTGATTTAATCAGTAGTATTTTGGTTAGTGCTATCTTCCTAAAATTAAATAAAATTGCTTACAGATCAGGTTTTTTTCTGCCCATACAAAGGAGCCAGGACAAGGTGTTTGGGAGGAATCATTCCTCAGAAATGAAAACGCACATCCTGAGTATTCTCCTAATGAGCTTTTGCTGTCTTTAAGTAAAAAAATTTCTTGCAAATGGATTGCATTAGAAACTCCAGATATAAGTTAATACATTCATCTGCTGGTGCCTGTGATGACCTTTAGACTGTTAGAAGTGTGGGTTTAGCCGGTGACAGGGCTTTATGTTTGCACTACGGGCTTTAGAAACTTCTTTATTCTGTCCACTCAGCTGCTTGCAGAAAGCGCATTAGACCATTAGCTAACTAAACACTGCATCAAAATTGTGCAGTTCTTGGGAAATTTTGACTCTGTATGCTGCAAGTCTCAGACCTTAGGCTACAGGCCTAGGAGAGATATGATCATACTGCTGAGTTTGTTTCTTGCCCAGAGGGGATTGCTGTGATTCAGTAAGTAAGGTGACAGTAAAGAAATTGTTCCTCATGGCAGAGAAATGCTAACAGATTCGAACCTCTGTCTGAGGTAACCTTTCTTAGCCTTTGCTCTGATCCCTTTCATTTCTGGGTAACTGCTGGCATAAACATATGTTCCCTGCGTCTGTGTTGCCTGCAGTCAGAAGTATCCTCTCGGTGTTACTCATCTGTTCCTCTAATATACAACATTTTTTTTTCCCCAAAGATAGTTGAAGGGGGAGAATAGACTGAAGTGCAACTGTTGATGTGAAATTCTTTGTTATGATTATTAATTCATGGGTTATGTTCACAGAGGACTGTACATTAGCATTTTTACTTCAAAAGAACAATTCAAAGAACAATAATTTACCACAGTTGCTTGGAGACATGTTCGTAAAGCCTACTGAATTCTTACAGAGGAGGTTCTATGCTTGTACCAAATACTAATACAGAATTATTGCACATAGGTTTTTTAAATGAAATTTTGTCCCTTGATAGCCACATTGTCAATGGTTTGTCTGTGAGACTTTTACTAATTTTTTTAATTAAACGCATCTTCACTAATCTGATGTCATATATTCTATTATTTTGTGACTTAAAGAGTAACTATGTGCTAAGACACAGCTGAGTAGGGACAGAAAACTGTTGGTAAATGTTTGCTTTATTCCTTGTTTACTTGCATAGATTGAGAAGAATGAAACTATAATTGTAGAAACGTAGAAAATAATGTTTGTAATTAATATTATACTTATGTTTGCTTTGTTTGTTCTGCTGTCAGGTGTACTGTCAAAGCTGGGTAGAAAAGGTGAAAATCCATATGCACCCTTAAATCTTCTGGCTGATTTTGCTGGTGGAGGTGTCATGTGTGCAATGGGCATTGTTATAGCCCTTTACGAACGTACCAAGTCTGGGAGAGGGCAGGTCATTGATGCAAGTATGGTAAGTTTGGTCTCAAGGAAGGTGGGCTTTCTCAGGCTGGCTTGCTTGGGTTTTTTCCTACTCTTAAGTCTATAAAAGGGAGGAAATTGGAGCTAAATAGCACCTTACAAATGTAAGGTTTAAAATTGGGAACCTAGAAAGGGAAATCAGATAATCTCATAAAATGGCTGTTCCTTCATGGTCAAGCAGTTTTCATATATCACTGCATCCTTATGACATGAGATAACATACTGCAATTTTTCCTCTGTGCTGTTCCCTAGTTTTCATTTTATCAGTCTGTCTTCTTTACAGAGTATTATCTGTATACACTTGATGAGTAAGTTTGGTGTATGGAAATAGAATGTACAATAAACAATTAACATCATGCATAACAGCAAAAATGATTATCCTAATAAAATAAAGAATTTCATTAGCTTTTTGCAGGATACATCTGCTTATGAATTTGTGACTAGTCATGCCTTATTAGAAGCACTCTTCCCTCACATAATTACACTGCCATGCATTATTGCTGAGAAGTCAATTCCAAGCACTTTGTGTTAGTATGCTGTAAAATAAATGAAAGGCTAAACTAGCTTAATAATTAATACTACGGATTTATTCACTGCAGGGCCACCCACTTAGGCACAAAGGAAAATACCTATTTACATTTAGCCTTGAAACCTGTATTATCTGCAAGTGGTTTTTCTCTCTCTGTCTGTCTCTTCTTCTGTTTTTCTTTTTAAGGAGTGTTACAATTAAAATTTGACTTCTCTCTGAGGTGTTGTGATACAGTGAAGGCTATGATTTGGGCTTAAATATAAATAAAAAAAAAATAATTGAAAAAAATCCCCTTGTTGAAGAGATTTTGAAGACAGAAGAATAGCATGAGATGTTAACTATCTTGACATGAGTAAGTTTTCAACAAATTCACATGACAGTCTCAGAAGCAGGCTGTGGCATTATGGTCTAGATTAAAATTCTGTGGGATCAGTGTGGAAGTGGTCTAATGTTTTTACCCTGACAGTAATTATTAGTAGTTGATTCTCAAAATGAAAAACCTATGAACAGACATTCTGCAGACATCTGTGGTTTTTTTTCAGTGTTTTCTCCAATAAGCTGAATGATGGATGCATGATTTTATGTAGTAAACTTACAGATGATATGCATGTGTAAATACCTACAAGTATGCTGGACATGTGGATTAGAATTGAAAAATGACCTTCACAAATTGGAGAAATGACCTAGAATTGAAAACGACCTTTGCAAATTGGAGAAATGACCTGAAAAAAATCGGCTGAAATTCATGGAGACCACTGCTCTGTAGTTCTCTTAGGCAGAAACAATTAGCTGCACAAATGCTGTATGAGAACAATTGGCTAAAGTACACTCCTGGGGGTTTGTAGTAGTCACAAGCTGAACATGAGTCAACAATATCATGCTGTTGTAAAACACACACACACTGTGTTAGGATGTATAAACAGGAAACAGAGCCAGCAAAGTTTCTAAAGTAATTCTTCTAATCTATTCAACATTTATAAGACCTCAGGAAATACTGTTTCTGATGCTGGCCATCATTTTTCCAAATAAAATGACCAATTTGAGGAAATCAGAGAAACACAACAAAAATGATGCAAGTCTAAAAACACAACCTATGAAGGAAAATTGGAGGAGTTTGTATATTCACCTGTGGGGAACTATGACAAGTCTTCAAATATTAGAAAGATATTTCTTGTAGTTTGGAGTATTACCTTATTTTCAGTATTGGTACTTTAAATCATTAAAAGAATTAGTTACAAGAAGAATCAATGTAACTCAGCTAATGTTCTAATGATATAGGTAGCTCACTGGTAATGGAATGTGTTGTCGGTTTGGTCTTTTGTTTTGGTTTTTTTCAGCCCTCAAAACTTTTCTCTTTCAGTTTTTTCTTGTCTCGTTGTAATTGTGAAATTTACAGTTCCCTGCTGATGTTGCTGGTGCCCTGTGAAATGGCTGGAATATGTCCAGTATGACTGGATGTACTTTACCTGGCAGCTTTTTGCGTTCCTTTCTCTTGAACAAACATCCAGTGAGACAGTTTATGAAAAACATACATTCATAATCAACAGCAAAGACAGTTAAATAGACTGGGTTGATGAGCCTGTTTTTTATATCTAAGTTTGTTTTATGGAAGTAGATATTTTAAAAAATCACAGTATCACAGCATTTCAGTGGTCATTTTGTTTTAACATTCTTTTTTTATTATTTAATAGGCCTCTTCCTTAAGTTACTGTACAGTTTAGATAGTCTGAACATGTTAATGACTCTGACACATGGTATAATTTTCTCTGGTAGAAGAGGGAAAATTAATTTTTTTAGCAGCTTTGTGTCCTCAGGATTACTTCTACTAAGTTTTTATCTTCCTTCATGGATTGCTTTAGTGAAGCCATTTGTTTGTTTTTTTCTGTTGTTGAAGTGTCTATTTTTTCTGAAGTTATCCTAAAAAATTAATTATTTATTCTCTTTGAGGTTAGTAATTGTAGCTTAGGAACCACAATTTTTTAATAGAAGAATTTGGTATTTATCTTTTATTTCTAATTACTATGCTGACAGCTGAAAAATGGCAAGGGAGTATTTTTCTGATCAGTGATACATGCACAAGGAACTTTTCTAGTTAGTGAAACTAAACTGACACAGAAGGATGGCAAAAGGATCAGGCCAAGGGCTGGATTTGCATCACCTGTACGTAGTGGCCGGTGTTACTGTTTGCTGTGTAAAAGGTGGATACTGGGTCCTGCATTTCAGCTGTCTACCTCAGAAGAATTAAATGCCTGCTCTGAATTGATTTATGATATTTGCTGTTGCTTCTCAGTGACTCTGTAGGGATCATAGGTATTCTACAGTGAGCCTGATAGTTCCCATGTGCTGAGTAGGATGTGGACCGGACACTGCGATGTGATACAGTAGACACCATTGTACATCTGCACTCTTGCTCCACCCTGGAATAGAGGCATGTGAGCCAGGGCGATGCTTTAGGTTCACTCCAAATTCAGACACAGAGCCTTCTGCTGATGGTAGCCATCTGACCAAGCATGACTCACTCTTTGTGAAGAGACAGCCACAGTACAGGATGGTGGTAATAATCGCTTACATAATAGTCTCATGGCAGGAGCATTTAGCTGTTAAGCAGAAGACTGGGGTTCCATGCTTTTCTCAGCCTGGAGGTATTCAAAACCCAAACTCCCACATCCTAGAGGCATTCATCAGTCACAAGGATAAAGATTAGGTTGATGTGGGTTCTTTACTTGAACTATTTCACTCTGCAGAGGGAACAGAGGAGTTGTGGAGCAGACAGGTCACCCAGCAGGGTGGCGTCTCTGGATTCTTGTCCCTGCTTCAGAGGCTGCTGATGCTTTTAGCATGAGGGGGCCATTAAGTGAATGCCTGATTAGGCTTAAGTGGAGTCTCCCCATGTTGTCCTTTTCATATTTTAAAAGATTAAAAGTGACCACATTCCTGTGTGGGTGTGATGTTACTTGAGCATGCCTTTAGAGGTTCAGTGTAGATGTTAGATGCGTTTTTACTTGTCTCTGAATTGCAGTTTTCCTCAGGTAGAAAATAACCATCCAGTTGCCCAGCCAGGGATATTTCTAAAGTCCTTGTACCAGTCCAAAGCAGATGTGCTATTTTATTTTGTTTCCAGGGTAAGTGACGCTATGTGTAGGTACTGTAAGTAGTTCCATCAGCACTAAAATTTAACTTGCAGTTAGAGGTTATTCTGATATTATCCCCCTCCATTATTATCGTTACTTCCAATGATTTTTATGTAGTTTTTGGTAGTATGAGCAGTGCAAGATGAGATCATTAGTAAAGTAAACAGTATTTTGATATCCTTGCAATCATTTTGCAAATGTGTAAGTGAAGGAATACAGTATTTTCTCATATGAAAGTACTTTAATTGACTTTAATATATGACAAGTAGGGCAGAAATATTCTTGTCCTTGTGGCAGAGGCCAAGGGATACACAGTAAAGGAATCATAAAATTGTTAAGGTTGGAAAAGAACTGTAAGAACATCATGTCCAATGGTCTACCTAACATTATCATGACCACTAAAGCATGACCCAAGTTGCCACATCTACACATTTTCTGAACACCTCCAGCAATGGTGACTCCACCACCTCTATAGGCAGCCTGTTTCAAAGCTTCACCAGTCTTTCAGTGTAGAAATTTTTCCTAATATCCAATCTAAACTCCCCCTGGCACAAC